>JBBJLS010091511.1:0-22062 GCA_037577275.1 Bryconaethiops microstoma | reverse complement strand
TTTTTATATTTAATTTTTATTTTTCTAACTCTTACTCTTACTGTGTGCATCTGCGAGCTAGCCCCAAACGACATCTCGTTGTACTGACACAATTACAATAAAGCATCTATCTATAAGTGAAGAAGCAGGCACCCAGCGATGCAGTACGTGGGGAGCAGTGTATGGGGATGGTACCTTGCTCAAGCGTACCTCAGTGGTGCAACTAGCAGTAGTGGGGTTCGAACCCACGGCATTCTCATCGCAGGGAGCAACTCTCTAACCATCAGCTGGATTCTTCATGCTTGTTTCTGTTTGTCGTTAACATCTGTAGTACTGCTGTGATAAGTTTTCTGGTCAGTATTCATGAGCATTGCAATTTTTAAAGGAAACGAGTCCTTAATGTTCCTTCATAAACAGTTATCCAGCAAAATGCTTAAAGGTGATTAATTCAATATAAATACTGAAATAGTAATTAAATACAAAGATGACTGCTCATCTAACAAAGATGTAGTCCAACATGACTGGCCTCAGCAAGGATATTTTAGGCCTTTCACTTCTACCTGGACACCTGACCATTACTTAAATGACATTGCATTCAAATACACAGAATTTAATATGGAGTTGGTCCCCCTTTGCAGCTAGAACAGCTTCCACTCTTTGCACAAGATTTTGTAGTGTTTCTGAGCATTTATGAGGTCAGGCACTGATGTTGGCCAAGAAGGCCTGGCTTGCAATCTCAATTCCAGTTCATCCTAAAGGTGTTGGATGGTGTCGAGGTCAGGGCTCTGTAGAGGCCAGTCAAGTTCTTCCACTCCAAACTCATCCAACCACATCTTTATAGATCTTGCTTTGTGCACTGTGCACGGTCATGCTGGAATAGAAAAGGTTCTGTCCACAAAGTTGGAAGCATGGTGTTGTTCAAAATGTCTTGGTAAAATGAGGCATTAAGATTGTCCTTCACTAGAAGTAAGGGACCTAGCCCAAAGCCTGAAAAACAGGTGTCTCTCAATACATTTGTCCATATACTGTATGTACATGGCCAAAAGTATGTGATCACCTGACCATCACAACTATGAGCTTGTTTAACATCCCATCCCAAAAAGATGGGCATTATTATAATGAGCCCCACTGTTAGATAGATATTTTGGGTGAAAAAAAAAAAAAACGATACACAGAGGGCAATAATTAACATCGTGTATATGGCCTACTAGACTTATAGGAGGCCAAAATACACAAGATGGCACTAATTAAAAGGGTGCATTTAGGCCATTTAGTGGAGTCTTGCGCTCTGTGCTTTTTCATGTTTGGAAAAAAAGGACACACTTGAGATAAAGTATAAGCTTTATTGAATAAATCAGAATGCTTTTCTTTAGAGGCAGAATTCACAGTCTTCACATAAATTGCTATTTATTGCAATATGTCACATTGCAATATTCAGCACATTACAGGTCTTGCAATGGATACAGGTCTTGCAATGGATTCATGTCATATGGAGTGGTTTGAACCTTTGAGCTATAAGCCAGGTCCATGAAGAACTTCACATCTAAACATCACCCAGAATCAAAATCAAGTCACCAGTCCTACAAACTCTGGCCAATGTGTATCTGCTGGTGCTTCCTGAAGTTGCTAGAGTGGCTGAAACGTTTCCCACAGAGGCTGCAGCCATATGGCCTTTCCCCTGTGTGGTACCTCTGGTGGATCTTCAGGTAGCCGGACTGACTGAAGCGTTTGCCGCACAGGGTACATAAATAAGGTTTTTCCCCTGTATGAACCCTCTTGTGCTTCTTGAAGTCTCCTGCGTGGCTGAAGCTCCGGCTGCAGTATGGACAGCAAAAGCGCTTTTCGTGGAAGTTTCGGAATGATAAGCCATTCAGCAGCTGGTTGTGTCTCTGGTTCCTCACATCTAAAACAGCGTTGAGGTCATTCATGTCCTCAGCTGTCAGTCTTTCTAAAGGTCCGTTCAAATCAAACTGGATGAATCCAGAGCCACCAGGTTGCTCAACCGGCTCACCACTCGGGCTAAATGCTACGGAGTTATAAGATAATCCTTCATGTGCATATCCATCTGTTTGTGCTTCTGTTTTAATTTCATGAACAGACAATGCGGGTTGGTTGGTGGTTAAGACATCAACCGTGTGTGTATCTATACTGAAGTTTTCACTTACAGGGTTTGCTCTCCTTTCCGAGGATCTAGCATTATGGGAAATGTAGTCTGATGCTCTGGAGTGCTCAGGTACTGAGACTTGATGCTCCATTTCTGTTTTAAATCCTGATGTTGAGGGATGTACCTTTGGCTTTAAATCAGGTGGGCTTTGGGGAGAAGGCTCAAAGTCAAGAGGACTCGTGTCTGGTTCATTGGGTTTGTCTGCACCGTTCTGATCCTCACCACTGAGGTCCACCACATCTCCATTCATTTGACTGTTGCTCTCTACTCTGAGCTGAACTGAATGGTCCCCTCCTGCAGGACACAATGAAAAACAATTACAGGGTGTAACACATTGCTTCAAAGTGGACGTGGATACACAAGACAGTCCAATTAACATTAGTCTGCTAGTAATTTCAGGCCGGAAGGAGCACATTTAGAATGCCTCACCACTGGTTTTGCTGGATTTGTCCTGGAGCTCTTGGAGCCTCCTCCGCAGCCTCTCATTCTCTCGCTGTGTCCGGGCTGTTTTTTCCTGGTATTCCAAGACTGTCTCCCTCACTGCCTCCAAGACTTCTTGTACAGCAGCTGTGAGTAGCTTGGCCACTCGGGTGTTCAGCCTCTCCACTTTCGACATGGCTAGTGGTACTGAAAGACAACACAAACAGTACAAATGGAACTGAAATTGACTTTTCAGATATTTTTATTAATGTGATCTAAACATGTTACAACTCAAATTGTAATAAAATAAAATTTAAATACTTTAATAATGTACAAAACTCAAGGCTGAGCCATGGGTTCTCGTGAACACTGTGAAATGGCATTTAATGGCAACATCGAACAACATGCTGCCATGTTCCAGTACATGTACTTGCTTTCTAAGTAGTGTGGTTAGAAGTGTGTCTCTCTACATACATGCATGCAAGCATATGTGTGTGTGTGTGTGTGTGTAAATAAAAGACAGGATTAGAGTCATGAGAGATGGTTTTCCAATGGGAAAACCATTTTGCAGTAGTATAAAATACTAGGCAAAATGTGTTAAATTTGTCACTCCTACTAATCCAAATGTATTTATATTGTAGCTGCATGTGTTTGTTGCCATGAGCACCTTCCTCAAATACACTAGAAACAGTTCTAGGGCTGTGTCCCAAACTGCATACCGCAGTAAACTAGAACCACTATTACTGCATTCAGTAATTAAGCATGGAAATCGTAAAAAAGTGTGTTTTGGGGCACTTTTCATGAGAAAATGGTATACAATTAGTGTACAACACAAAGACGTCCTTTTTGAATTAGAAAGAAGCACTTCCATCTTTTATGGGTGTAAACCTTAAGGGATATAGACCTTTCTACTATTTGCTCTTTGTAAAGGTCAGTATACACCAGTTAAGGGTGATTTGAATAGATGAGGGTGCTAGCTAAGCACTAGGAACCACACATAACCGTGTTTACTATAGAAAATCGACACATTTACACGATTTTAAGACCAAAATAACTGGCTAAGAGTCCACTTACCTGTGCTGAATGTGTAATCTGGGTCTCTCTTTGTTGTTTCACTGCTGTTTAGAAGCTCGGGGCACAAATAGCTGCTCAGCTAGCGAGTCCAGGCTAGCGTTTCTAGACTAAATTCATAATTTTCTACAGAGTTTAGACACAGCTGAGAGTTCATTCAGAGTCTTCCACATGAGAACAACATTACTGCACACATATTACGCTCTGTTCCTTATTCGTTATTTTAAAATTCTGTTTTCCGGCAGTCCAGCCGACACAGGCTAAAGCACTTAGCACGCTAATCCTCCAAGCTACCGTCAACAAAGCTGGTGGACGGCTCGCCAGATTATAGTACGTAAATCTCTCCCCTCCCGTCCCCCTACTGGAGTACACAAATATAACGGCGTGTCAGGTTTGTTGGAACAATGCTGTGAGTTGGCATCTTCAAGACTGAGACGCTGTCTGCACTATATCGACAAAAATATTGGCACACCTTTTAATTATTGAATTCAGGTGGTCCCTTATTCCAGCGAAGTACAATCTTAATGCTTCATCACACCAAGACATTTTGGACAATGCCACGCTTCCAACTTTGTGGACTGTTTGGGGAAGAAACTTTTCTGATCCAGCATGACTGTGTCCCAGTGCACAAAGCAAAGTCCATAAAGACGTTTGGATGAGTTCAGTGTGGCACAGAGCCCGGACCTCAACCCCATCCAACACCTTTGGGATGAACTGGGGTGGAGATGAATGGGCACAAATTTCCAACAGAAACTCTCCCCAAAATCCTGAGGAAAGCCTTCCAAGAAGAGTGGAAGCTGTTATAGCTGCAAAGCGGGGAGCAACTCCATATTAAAGTCTATGTATTTGAATGCAAGGTCATTAAAGCCCCTGTTGGTGTAATGGTCAGGTGTCCTGATACTATTATCCATACAGTGTATCTCATGGGCGCCGGAACCATTATAGCCCCCCACTTTTCAAAATCACTAGTTTGGTACCCCCATTTTTTGTTTCCTGGACAAATGCAGAGACCCCCCAACCCCACTCCCCTGGATAACGGCCGAGAGCGCATCAACACCCCCCAGCCCACCAGATGTGGACCGATGCATCCCCATCAGCGCCGCTTGTGTATCTAAGAAGATCATGTTTCTTAGACATATTCATGCTTACTTGTCATACCAAGGCCAGGCTGTGATTTAAATAAACTAAGATTTTTAAACGGTTAACTTTCAACTGAATAAAACATAGACATGAAGGCAACTGTAAGCCAAACGCTCACATTTTTTGCAACTTCAGTGAAGTGAAAGCAATCTTACGTAGTACAAAAATTGTCACAGAATGTCTTGCAGCCAGCCTGCATATGAATTCATGGTGGGAACTGAAAGGAGAAATGACCCTTTGACCCTAAGGCCTTAGAGGGACACTCCAACAAAAATAAAAAATGGAACCATTAGGTGAAGGGGTTTAATCTAGTAGGCAAATAAATATATACAACACTCTCCCACTGCTCAATTTATTTTCCCAATAAAAAACAGTAAACTGGGAACTGGGTAGTGCAAAAAAAATGCACATGAAAGCAAATGTCTCTCCGTCCTGGAATCGCTAAAAATGGTACATGAATTTCAGGGGTGTTTGTTCAATTAACTGAACAGAAATGCTTCATATATAGATTACAGAAATGCAGACAGTCTGCATAACTTAAATACACCCATACAACTAATTTCCTTATTGTAACTTTAACCATTAATAATATAGCACAAATCAGCATTTAAAGACAAATGGTACATTCAGAAAGGATACAGGTGAATTCTGACTTAACTATCAAGAATCTCACGTTAGTACAGACAGACACATTGTATAATACATGGCAAAAGAGCAACATGAGAGTGGAAAAATGAAAAGAAAAAAAAAAACTCAAGGAAAATCCACACAAAGCAAGAAGCCTAAAGATGTACAAAAAAATCACTAAACAAATTTCTCCATTTACACATACAACACTTTTTTCCCCTTCAGTCATGCTGCATTCGGAGGTCACAAATATTTCCTTTACAAAGCGATGAGCATGCTACAAGTTTTTTCCCCTCAGGGTTCGCTCTCTAGAGTGGTCTCATCGAAAAGGTTGAGCAGGTTTTTGGGCTCGAAGCTGCTTTTCTGATCATTTTCGGCCCAGCTGCGACGCGAGCGGCTACAGGCCGGAGAGTCTGGGAGAAGCTGGGAATCCAGAGATCGATTTGATCCAGATGGAGTTCCTAAGTGGATCGGGCTGAGCCTGGGCGAGCCCATGAGTGCACGTCTGCAGCCACTCAATCGAATGCTGGAAGGAGTGTGGGTAAGGCTGCAGGTGGGAGTGTTTGTGAGATTGTCGTGAGCATGCATGCTCGAGTCTGGCAGTGGGGTAGAGGTGCTTCCAACAGATAACCTCGCCCGAGCTCTGATAGGACAAAACAGACATTTGCATTAGATGAGAACAGCATTACGTCGCTAGGTAAAAAAAAAAACTGCTAAACAAAACGGTGTGAAAATTAGGGCATTAACGACTTATCCGTCAATAAAGTCTAAGTCGAGTGGACAAGTCGTTTGATTACGTCATTGCAGAGACGCAGCGGAGGAACACGGGCGTTCAATAATGAGCAACTTTTATTAAAAGTTCTCTGTAAAGTGTACTGCAGCCAAAGGTCTCACGTCTTTAAAGATTAAATTAACAAGCAGATACGTGATCTGCTGTTTTTTCTTATCAGAGGCTTTTCTGAAAAGCTACTCCGCGTCCTCCGCACTGGATGACTCCCGGCAGTGGTAGCATCACCCATGTTAGCTAGCGGATACCGTTTCAGATGGCCATGCAGAACGCTGGTACTTTTATTGTACTTTAACACCGACTTGCAGATTGTGCAGGTCACCGTGCTGTTTGTGTGGTCTAGAGTGAAGTATTTCCACACTGTCTTCTCTGCAGCCATGTCTCTTGTCTTGTTGTGGTCTTGTGTTTAGATTCCCCGCACGCCAACATTCCCGCCCTTTTTATGAAATGAATATAATAATTGGTTAAACCAAGGAACGCATGTCAGTGTAAGCCAATCAGAGGCAGAGATTGCATTGTGTATACAAGCGCGCACAAAGAGAGAGGAAAAAAACATAGAGATACTTGTTGACTTCTCTTAGGGGTTGTCGACTTGTGCCTCTGACGTTGGCGCACTGACAAATTGGCTTTTTTGTATATATATATATATATATATATATCATTGCAAATCTCAAGAGCAACCAAATTCATATGAATTTAAAATAAAGCTGCCCACAACTATGCTTCAGATAAGTCACCACACCACACACCATACACCATTTGGTTAAAATATTTCATCTTTCTGTTACATACTTGAGTATGTGTACATACCGATACTCTTGAACTTTGACTCAAATATCTCAGAAACTCCAGAGTGGGGCCGCCGAGTGTGGAAGACTGTAGTGGGAATCCTCTGTTGCATCATTTACTAAAGAGTTCCAAACCGCCTCTGGAAGAAACATCAGTCTAAAAACTGTGTGTCAGGAGCTTCATGAAATGGGTTTCCATGGCCAAGCAGCTGCACACAAGCCTGAGATTACCATGGACAATGCAGGAACTGGCTAGAGTGGTGTAAAACACACTTCCACTGGATTCTGGAGCAGTGGAAATGTGTTCTCTGGATTGGTGAATCACACTTCACTATCTGGCAGTTTAATGGATGAATCTGGGTTTGCCATATGCCAGGAGAACGCTAACTAATGGAATGCACAGGACCAACAGTAAAGTTTGGTGGAGGAGTGATAGTGGGCTGTGGATACTTTTAGGGTTTAGGCTTGGCTCCTTAGTTCATGTGAAGTGAAGAGCTCAAAGCGGGGTCATTAACACATTGTTTGATGGGTTTGGAGCAGAGGAACTCCAGTGGCCTGCATAGAGACCTGACCTCAACCCAAATTAACACCTTTGGGATGAACTGGAGCGTTGATTGTGAGCCAGGCCTTCTCGTCCAACATCAGTGCCTGACCTCACAAATCTTCTGATTGAATGAGCAAAACTCCCACAGACACACTTGTGAAAAGCCTTCCCAGAAGAGTGGAGGCAAAGGGGTAGGGGATGGGGGCAACTCTATATAAACTACCAAGCACTGTAATTCTCCAGGAATAGCTGGACAAAAATGTCTTAACTTGTAGGAACACACAAAATCAGTCAAAATCTGAAAAGGTCTATTTTATTTATTTATATATGTTTCTATTAGCAGGCAAATATGACTTCAGTTACATGGTGCCCCACGTTCCCCCTCAGGTCTAGCGGGACTACTATAATATTTAAATTTTAATGAATGTATATGTTCAATATTTATAATGTTCAATATTTGTGCATGCATATTTATATCTTAATTTACTTATCCAATATCCCCCATATGTCCCACCTACACAGACACAAAGGTGAATACAAAAAACAAACAATGTAAATAACATATAAATACAGTGCCTTGTACAAATATTCAATGTGCTTAGAAGTCAACACATTTCTCAGGATTAGAAATGACACTTTGATATTTTGTGTTGATAAAAATGATGTTGGCCTTCTAAAAAAAAAAAAATCCTGTTACAAGATTCAGTGACTGAAAAAATGCTGTCTGGCTAAACATTCAACCACTGTTCTGTGGAAGCTCCAACATTACACAGATGAAAGAAATAGTCCTGACGAGGACACAGCTAGCTTTTTTGGCCTCTAACTATGAATCACTGAAAGGTTTGCCTGTGAATCTGAAGGAAAACTGGGAAACTCAAGACCAAATAACATTCTAGCAAAATTAGAGATAAAGTAATAGATATGCACAAAACAGGCAAATACTACAAACTTTAAAATGCTACATGTAACCAAACCAAACACTGCCCATCTCTCAACAAACACTATCCTAACAGTGAAGTATGGAGGCGGCAACATCATATTGTGAAGATGCTTCTCCTTAGTAAGGGCTGTTACAATTAAAGATGGGCAGATGCTGTGAAATTTAAGGAAATTCTGCAGTTTGCTTCTGTCTACTTAGTACAATGATGCCACAGGGCCAAAAATGAAGGAGAGGATGTAAATCAAATAGGTGAATGTTTCTTAACAGTCAAAATCCAGATCGCATTTCAAACAAGAATCTGTGACAGTGACAACTGCAGTCCATAAGGGTCATCTAACCACTCTTAACAACCTGGAGCAATTCTACCAGGACAAAAGGGGTCAACTTGACTTAACACTGTAATTGCAGCAAAATTCCGTTACATAATGTGAATAAGAGACTGTGAACTGCTGCTGAGCAGGAGGATTCTTTTTTCTTCATTTTCTTGTCTGCAGGCACCAGGACTATCCTTCCCAAAAACAAAAACCTTTACATTTAAAATGTCAAATTTCAATGAGAGGATGTACATTTGCATGTATTCTTATCTTACCTTATCTTATCTTATGTAGATTTATGTAATCCTTTTTTTTTTTTAAATAAAGGTATCTGTACTCAGACTAGTGTCATTTTTATTTACTGCTATTTTTCTGTGACATTTGTTTAAAAACATCAACAACAGACAGGAGGACTCAAGTTCATATCAGGAGGTCAAAGAGATGGTGTGCAAAACACTGTGCTCAAGGCATGAGTCAGAAAGGAATGTATGGATACCAAATAAATCAGTCTCAGCCTTCTCGGTGGAGAGCTATCCCAACACAAAGCCAAAAGAGGGAGTATCTCAGAACATTTCTCTAGCATTTGTGCTCTGCAGAGCAGTTATTTTTTCCAAGAAATTTTAGACTATTCATCATGAAACACTACAAAAACGGAGACGTCCGACAGTGATCACTAGGAAAGTTGGCTTGCAAGTTGAAAAACTGGATGCTTACTGTATATCTCACTAAATAGAATCATGCAAACTTAATCTTCACACACATATACAAATATGGACAAAACAACTGACTATGACAGTAGTGATAGTTTGGTTGTGATCTTGTGCCCAACTTCTTCTCAGCATGTGTTAAGGACGGCTGCACCAGCTTGATGGATATGAAATGCCGAACATTGTGCAGCGTTTTGTGCTGATAGAGAAGGTGTCTGTCCAACTCCAGCACTCTGACTGCTGACTGAGGGAATGTGTGAGTCAGTCGGCAGAGGCGTCAGAGATTTAGTTTGGCTCCTGCCTCCCTTTGGTATGTGGTGGTGATTGTTGCGGTGGCAGCACGTGGCAGGATACATGGAGTGGCCCTGCTCCAGCATGCACTCTATCACGTGGGCCGCAATGTTCTGGTGACTGAAGTGCTGCTGGTTTGGCTGCTGTATCGCACTCGATTGGTGCCGGGTGCTGGGTAATAAGGTTGAGTTTGGCCTGAGTGTTGTGGGCTCTGCTGTTGTTCAGGTGCCATGGGGATAGACCTGCCTGCTCAGACACACAGGCCTACTGATGTCAGCTCCAGGGCTATTTCTGGCTGGTACAGGTTCACCTTACAAAATATGACAGAACATTGTGTCTAAAAACATCTTCTCCTCACTGTACGTCCCAGCCACTCCTCATGTAATGCGAAACTAAAGGACAAGATCAATGTGTTATTGAATTACCAGCCAAATGTAATGTGAGATACAGCCTTTGTGGAAACTATGGCTAACGCTGTTAGCACTGTATGCTTGTATCATGAGATTTACTGTAAATAATGACATACAATGGCTAAACCAGGCCTACTGCTATATGTCCCTGCTCAAATCAGTGCTTATGTTAATATACAGAAGCAGCCATCAGCTCATAGCATCACTGTAAGTTTCTTTCTTTCTTGCCTCCTTATTGCTGGCCTTATTTCTTTCATTCTTTCTTTCCATCCATTCACCCATCCGTTCTTCCTCTTTCTTTCTCTTTTTTCGTTCTTTCTTTCCTGCCTTCCAGCCTTTCTTTCCTTCCTTTTTTTTTTTTTTGCTTTTCCTGTAGAGTCAGTGTAATTAGAAATGCATAAATGTGTAAATCTTCAGGCACTGCGACAGTAATGCTGGGAGCCTTGTTTTTAGAGGAACATTGTGTTTATAACAGTGGGAGTCATTCAGATTCCTCTCCCCTCCTCCCTCTCTCTCTACTCCTTATCAGTGCCTCTGACTGAACCCTGACTGCAGTGTGCTCTGTAGACAAAAAAGAGAAGCGTGAATCAAAAATGGAAAAGAGATTAAAAATACAAAGCCAGAAGCAATACTGAGGCTGAATGAGATGGAGTGGTAGCTTTATGGCAGTAATATGAGTCCAATGGGGACTGCTGACTGCTGCAAAGCACCACGCTTAGGCCACACACATAGCTGTCAATCATACAGAGAGTATGGCCAAATTCAGGCCTGTTTCTCTTAGTGTTTAATATGTGTTAGAGTCTAAGGTAGGGACTGTAAAGTATGTGAAAATTCCTTTTCATGGATGAAAGCTTTTAGAATTTGGTTGATTTGAAGAGAAGGGTTTAAGGGTGGTCTATTAGGACTCAGTGGTGAAGGTCACAGAAGGTCCGGAGTGGATCGAGGTGAGTAATGGGCGAGTAATGGTAGAAGAGCAGGTAGCAGGTAATTCTGCATGCAGCACTCCACACCAGCACTATCAAGGGCCTGTGTTAATGTCTCACATAACTGAGGCTTTAGGGTCTTCATAATCGTCCCACATGGGACAAGAGGTGGGAGGAAACTCAATCGCTCTGAGGATCGGGGGGGGGGTGACAGCCGAGAAGGACGAGGGCAGATTCACACAGGCTCAGATTCAAACTAATATCAGAACACCAGAGCTGAGCTATTTCCAACAGACACTCCATTCTCTCCAGTGTTCTCTCCTCTGATGGTCAGTGACATGCCTACTTGACAAAAGCCCCACTCTGCATCACTGACTGCTACACAAACATGCAGGATCAGTAGAATCTGGACAGGACTGCTTTCTGGCCCTTTTCAACTTTTGACCTTGTGTTGCTCTGCAAGCTTATGGGCCCACACATGCACACAGAAACGCGTAACAGGGGAATAGAAGGCTGGAACAGCAAATCCATGGAGCTTTAATGTACCTTAAAAGAGTAACAAAAACAGAATGGGTAAGGTGCAGAGAGATGGAAAGATAAAGGGAAGAGAAGCAGAACAGAGCAGAATATTATGAGAGCATGTCCCACAACAGTCTTTTAAAAGTCCAGGAGAAACCAGATCCTTTTGGTATTAGTAGCTGTCTTCTTGTTTGTGTGTGTTTGTGTGACCTATGCTATTTCAGTTAATGACACTCATGCCTGTTATATGACCTGATTATCATTCATTTTGCTCCTGTTCTGCTAATGTCCTGATGCCAACTCCACTCACTACTTCAAACTTGCAGCACTACTTCAAACGATAGAGCAGAACATCTACTAAAGAAGGCACTTAAAGGCACTTAAAATTTAAAGTCTAAAATCATAATGTTTTTTCACATTGTTTGTCCATGTCTATATTTAGCCTGATTCATCCTCTATCATTTAATGGACAATTTCTGTTGTCCCTTAATTCTTCATCAAAAGGTAATGACTGTTCCCTGTTTCTGATTTTGGCAACATCACATTCAGCCACCTTACTTAGAGGGGGAAACAACAATATAAACCAACATTATCATGACATGTCAACCCCCCACCCCCCCATCCCCCGGCCACACACTCTTATCACTGAGCACTCAACTAGGTCAGAGATCCTCCTAAAAAACAAGTTTTGCTCAGAAACGCTTTACATGTCCAGTAAAATTGACTGAAAATCAAAACAAACTTCACTTTCAACTCTGTTCAAATGTTTGCAATTGTCTTTGAAAAATATGTAATAAGTTTTGGAAACAATAAAAAAATCCACCACAGTATAGAGTTGAGCTGTAGGTTGCGTCAGCCTAGGAAAGCCTCCAGGCCAGGGGTGGTAATTTAGTGATTGTGTTGGGATTTCCTGATGAAGGAGCTGAAGGAGTGAATGAGGTCAATGGAGTGTCCCAGTATGTGACCCAGTGGTCAGCTGGTTAGAGCTGTATGTTATAACGGTTAGGGAAATGAGCTTCTGACCCTGCAGCCACCTGTCCCAGCACCTGAGCAGCCCTGACCACTGTCTCCCTCTCTCTCTTTCTCTTTTCCTCCTGTTTGTTGTGTGATCAAAGTTATAGCACTCTCAGCCAGTTGCCTGTACTGGTGCTGCTGGCTAATGGTCTGGTGAGTCATGCTCTTGGGATAAGTGGGTGGACTGTGATCTGTATGATGATTGAAGTTCGACTGGGACCAGAACGCCCTCACTCTGTCCCTTCTACCTCTCCTTAGAGCACATACTACACATGTGGTGGATGGAGATTACTGCAGTGTAAGGTTCTTCTAGGAGCCAGTAGTGGTTCTTTAGAGTAATGGTATGAAACACTTTCATTAGGGCCCTGCGGAAATGTGTTTTGAATCAATGGATTTTCCCTTTTTTCGCTAATCTGTGTAAATTATTGATGGTGGTAAGCAACTGCACATTACAGATGTGACAGACTGAGTTTAGCCTGAAAGCTGCTGGAATATTCCCTTAAAGAACCATTCTTTGACATTAAGAGAACCCAAGGTGGTTGTTCCATGGCATTACTCCAAAGAGCCCTTTTGGTAGTTTAGATTGTACACTGGCAGTCAGTCAAGGGCAAGTTCTTAACACAAGACATCTGTGTAATCCACAGTCTAGCTTTTCATTTCCACTACCCTGTTTCACTCATCTACACACACACACACACACACACACACACACTTTAGAAGTTAGGGTGTCCCCCAGTGAGACTGCATGTGATGACACGAATGTTAATATCAAAGCTCGAATCCATTCCTTGCTCTCTTTCCAGAATCGGGGATTAAAATGAAAGGATGATAAGGGGGCAATCCTGATCCTGACCCCATAATCCCTCTATACCGTCACTTTCCTCAGATCAGAGATACAGACAGAGAGAGAGAGCTGTAAAAAAATGTTAGCTACTGGAGTTTAGAAAGAGAGCTAGTAGCACTGAGGAAAGGCTCACAATGATTTTTGAAAGATTTTAATTATTTCCTTTGGGTACATGAAGGAGGTTTGCAGATATTCAGTGACATTTTTGAACGTGGTCGACTCATTCTGCTGCTGAATTCAGAGCATCAGTTTATTTCAAGGCTCTTTGCCGACCTGTGTAAAAAGATTCTGGCAAACACTGCTATTCAGGGCGTAATTCAAATCTTTAATTTTGAACATGACATGGCTCTGTCGTCCCCGTGCGTGAAGGAAATGTTCTGCACTGGGAGAAAAGGAAAGGTAGTCATGATAGTTTTGTACAGCAGTCACAGTCAGACACAACGTTATCTTTGGTCAGTGCGTGGGGGTGTGTGTGTGTCTACATGTATAGAATGCTAATATGCTAGTCCTGGTCAAGGGAGGATTGATTGCTTCTGGGGGCCCCAGGGAAAGTTATGTTTGCAGGCCCCAGTCAAAGCCTATACAGCACTTATCTTGCAGTGCTCCTGACTGCAGTCGGGACTGAACCATGCTGGGTTGTAAAAAGGAATGGTGATGTTACAGTTAATTGCCACCGCATCTAGAGTTAAATGGTATGACTGTGAAGTCTCAGGGCAACCAGTGGGAACCTCAGCTGCAAGTGAAGCTTCTTTGTCTGAAGACAACTTCTCTTTAAATGTCCTTCTTTTTTGGGCACCACTAGAATACAATAATTTTACTTTCAGGAGCTGAACAGGTTTCCTCAAATTTTAATAATATATCTTTGATGTTATTTATTTATTTTTTTCAGTTCATTTGGTTACTTAGTAAATGGCTTCCAAACAGCAGGTTCATTTCATATGTCTGTTCAAACCCTCTTCCCCTCCATTTCACCTTGTCACTGTAAACATCAAACGGTGTCTCCTGCCACTCTTTCTCTCATTAAACTCTTTTTGATTCTGACAGATTTTGACGCTTACTACAGACCCATACACGGAGGTGCATGGAGAAAAAGAGGAAACGTGCACATACGGATGAAGTTTAAGTTCACTGTGGCTAGTGTTATACATAACCATCAATCCAGAGGGTAGGGACATGTCAGATAGATGGCAATTGAGCCATTCCTCCACTCTTCACACAGCTGTCACCCCTAAAACCCCAATATCCATCACGAGTTGATGGCAGAGGGGAGGGGGGAGGGGTGGGGCCACTGATGCATGCTTATATCCCAGCTGCCCCTGTCCTCCCGTCTCCTCCCCCTTCTTCCCCTGCTCACAGCTTCCCCCATCTCCTGATGATGATTGATCTCACTTTTAATTCAGCCACACTCTGCCTACATCTGTTTATAGAAAAAAAAAATTATATTACCCTTATCAAATACATACAGACATATGGTTCCCTCTCCCCCACACATCCCCTCTATCGCTTGGTCACACAGAGGCCATCCATAGTAGGCCTCTGCAGTATGGAATGGAATGGTATAGCATGGAGGAGTCTTGGGATGAGCACTTAAATGCAAATGTATGTAAATAGAAGCAGAGATATGGACGCTCCTCCTTACAAGAGGCCCTTATATGTGCAGCTGCTCCAGGCCAAAGATGACGGCTTGAATTTATCTTAAAAAAAAAAAAAAAATCTCTGGACACACATAGACTGTTGTATACTGAAGCTACAAGAAATGTTGTACATTAATGAATTGGTCAAGACAGTTGATGTAATAAAACATGCATGTATTTATATGGTTCATCAGAATTCTGCAGAAAGTTACATTGAATTGAATGGGGCATACCAGTGTTTGGAGGTCCGTCATTTCTGGACAATGATCGATTTAAAAAAATAACGACCATCTGTGAAAATTGGCAATTGTGGTACAGACAATTTAAATCAAGCTTTATTGCCATTTGTTACATCAGTGCAGAATTTCAGTGCAGCTACAAAGGCCTCCAAACTGGAATAAACTGTTTTTTTTGCTGAATTTGACATTTGAAAAAGTCCAGTGAAAAAGTCAGTTTAAGTCTAGCAATGGTGTTTTTATACTTCTATAAGTTGAAAGATAATACCCTGTCCTGTTCATCCTGCAGGTTATAGGGTTTTTTTTATATTAAACAGCGAACTATATGTTATGCCTTACATATCTACCTTCTACCCACTGGTCACTTTATGGTTAGTTTTAGTTTTTTACCAATTCCTACTCACTAGTTAAGTCTTCCACTATCACAGTCACAAGATTAATAAACTGGGAGGAGGAAAGGCTAGCATGTGCTTTCAATGAGACAAAAAAATTGCCACCACATTTTTTTAATCCCTTGCTAATGCAGTGTCACTGGATGACTCTAGAATGCAAACTGAGAACCAGTTCTATTACATCAGCTACCAGATGGTTATATTGGCTAGCTTTGTGCTGAGTGATAGAGGGATAGGAGGATATCCTACTCCGGCTGGAGGCCAGTAATGCTCCATGATCTCCTGGCCCAACACTAGAGCCAATGATGGGCTTTTCAGACGTCAGTGTCACTGCTATGTTAAGAATAGTCTGTTGTCTAAAAATCGTGGCTTGGTAGTTAGAAATGAGCCATTAATGATTGTCTAGTGCAATTTTTCAGCAGCAGCTATACATTCAGGACAGAATAAACAGGTGAGTCTTTTTTTTAAAGGCCTATAGATTTAACTAATAGCTAATTAGCTAAAGAGGGTTCCTCATTGTTTTTAGTGCATTCACAGGTACTGCTCAGGTTTTTCCGCCCTTTTATACCTCTTTAGGCCAGTAAATAAGGGGAAGTACAATGAGACACTTCAGTACTCGGACTGAAATAAATGATAAAGCAGGACCTGTCCATTAAGTTTGATAGGAACATTTTCCCACTTGCAGAACACTCTGTACTCCCTTGTTCCTGACAGAAAGGGAGCCTGAGGCTGTGTTGACCTGAGGTGACCACTCTGACAGCCCCATGCAGTGACAGCGTTCACAGAACTCGTGGCAACAGTTCAGTGTCCCTGTCTTCACCCCAGCTCTAAGCCTGCTGGGGCTGACTGTGTCAGAGCTTCTTGACTGACCCTAGAGGCTTCACTAAACACAGGACAGGTACCGTCCCCCCAGTGAACTCAGACGCCCAGCATGTGGGACCTGGAGCAATGACTGACCAGACGAAAAAGTCAGTATGTATCTTTTAAAATGTGTAAAATGAAAAGCCTGTATAAGGTGGCACTCAGAAACGAGAAAACCATTTTCTTTGCTTTAACCCTTAAAACTCTTTGAAGTATATTTATATTTATATGTTGTTTCTGTGCCTCAGTATTTAAACGTAAGTATGTAATTACACAATGCATTACATTAACATTCTGTAACAACAAGTAGAAGTCTATATGTCAAGTTGTTTTTATTTTTTCCATTACATTGCCAAGAAACGTCAGAAACATATTTGTTAAAAAGTGGGTTTCCTATCCACAAAACTGTACACAAAATAACTACTCATTAAATTCAAGCCATAATAAAAGATCCTTTCTTCTACTTACAAATGTTGCAGCAATTGAAAGTTTGGAACCTGTGTGTTCAACTGCTCTATCAACTGCTCTATCAGCATTGATCATTTCTATTAGGTTATGAGTGAGAGATATTGTAAAAATGCTTTTAAAAATAATAATTTTGACAGTGAATTGAATCATATGTATTTTATGAGTGGATCTCGAAGGGATGGCAGTACTCCTCAGTCATTTCTATTGTTAATATAACTCATTCTCCATCTGTCTTTTCTTTTGTTTCAGCATGGCCACCCATTCACTGTACACATCAGTGCTCTATTCATTCTCCATACATGTAATGACGCCTGGTCAGGCTGGATGAAGGGGAATTCCATTTTCAGACCTCTGAATGAGAAATGGAAATTACATTTACATTTGATTTACATTCTGTGTTGAGTCTGCCCTTCCAACTTTCTTTCATTTGCTTTGATGCCAGGCAGAAAAATGGTAGAGGACATTTTTACTTTCCGTACCACGATAACTTCTTATGAAATGTCAATTGAAGTAAAATATCTCCTCTTCAGTTTCTGGATGCAAATGTCGTGTGGATTGAAAGTTTAGATTCCACACTTTGCACAGAACTTTACAGTGTTTTTTCCATGACCAACAGTATTAGAAAGGTGCATATGGAAGCGTGGTGCCACAGTGTCATTGACTGTCTCTGATATTTCCATTTGACCAGCATAACAGATAGCATAGTGAAGCAGTCACATGTTGATATGTATATGTATATACATGCCTGTGTATGCACGCGTGTGTAGGTGTGTGTTTGTGTGTGAGCAGAAGAGGTTAAAGGGTTAGGAGAATGCATCTGACAGTCATCTCCCAGTCCAAAGCAACAGATGACAGTTGCTGAAAACTCAACATGCCTTGGCCACGATGACAGGCCATTATTGCCGCCATATAGACACAATATAGACAGAGCAGGAAGCCATGTGACCTGTTGTGACAGGCAGTCACAGGGCATTTAACAGCAGTCATGCACCAAAAAGAGCAAGAGGACATGCAGATAGCATAATAAAATGCTCAGACAAGATCTGTATGCAGTGACTGTGGCAAACACAATCAGAAATAAGAATAAGAATAAACACAATGAAGAATAAGCTCACATACTTGTATTTGTGGGGTTGTTTAATGACAGGTATTCACTTTGTGCTCTTTAAAGTATGAGTATGAGCATGTAGCATATGGACTATCTGATTAGTTACACCATAGCAGCAGCTTGTGTAATTCTTAACACAGATTCCATGGCATGCTATCATCAAATGCCGTCTAGATTGATGAACACAATGAGAAAAGTCAACAAGCATAGCTGCGGGGCTCCTAACATCAATACTTAATGTGATCTTCATAGAGCCCTACTAATATATTGATGGCATGTATCCCTAAAATTCCTGACCAGACAGATGTCATTTGTTATGGTAATCAATTATGTAAATGCAAATTAAGATGCAATTAATGATGGATTGCATGCACATCAGGGTAGTCTTAAAGGCTTATGTTGAACATGTGAAACCTTGTGATGTAAAGTATATGCTTGAGAATAAAAGTGCCCAAAAAGATAAGAAGAGGGAGCACTCTTTGAATAGATAGTTCTATTTCTGTCATTGCAATGCGAATGTGTAAAAAAAAAAACTTTTTTAAAGCCTTAGAACCCAAAGTTCACGTTTTGCAGGCTGTGCACACGGCTATGTTGAGGCTTCATGACTCCTTGAGTGGCTTAACAGATGTGATACACTCATTATAACAGTCTTCAGCACTTGTACTCTGTACTCTGTGCTCTCTAAACCATACCGGTTTCAGTGAGTCGAGCAAAGCATCACGTTTCCCTTTAATATATTTCTGTTTTTATTCTTCATAAATATTACATAGTGCGTTTGCCTGCATCTTGACTGTGTCTCTGTGTCTCAACTTCATTCATTTCATTAGGAGTTCCGAAAAAAAAGTGAGCCTCTGCTTACACCTACAAATACACAATCTTTGTGTCTCTTATTGTGATTTCATGTCATCATTTTTTTCATTTATTTATAATTTGAAACCTTTGTTTGACTTTGTAGTGAGATTAACTATTGGTAACCATTGGTACTAAAGGGAAATAAATGAGTGGCAGGCTTTCACATGTGTTTAGAATGACAGGCTTTCGCATGTGTTTAAAGCATAATATGAGGATCGACATTTGTTTGTGTCTATAAAAAGGAAGGTGGGGGGGGCTGAAGTAAGGTAACAGCAGGACATGTTCCAATAAGTAAGAGGGGTATGTTCCAATTAAATTTCCTTAGCTCAAAGTGAAACTTTTTGAAAATTTTAGAATTTTTTTTTCATAATTCTAAGCAATTAAATGAACAGCTTGTTTGATAGTCTGTAAACGCAGAAATTCCAAACATTTAGGAGTGCATTGTTTTATTAAAAATGGCCAAATTCATAAATATATCAAAACTCTGTCACTGAAATCCTGAAAATATGTATATGGTACATTTGACTGTATCGTGTAAATAATTTGTGAATCTAATTATTTTGGTAATTAACCAAAAGAAAAAAAATCTATCCAAAAGAATCTGTCTATCCATTTATTCATTTTGTAGAACTATTCATTAAGATCCATTTAGCAACTTTTGTTTTTAAAGGGAATTGTGAGAGACAGGGTATGGTGGATACTGGTTCAGGTGTATTGCAAGTCCTGTCTGGTCCGCTGCTGTGTTAATGTGGTTACTGAACAAGCCCACGAGGATAAACAGAGGGAACAATTCCCGCTAAGGTCCGTCGAATTCCTGGAAAGTCACCATTTTCTCCTGCAGCGTGAGACACTAAAAATACATCTATGTTGGATGAGTGATAAAGAATGAAGGGTACTGGCTGTTAAGGTGTCTCAATAAGGTGTTGACGTTGTGAGTGAAGGTGATGCACCTATTCACAGCATATTTCTGAGAATCCAGATCAAAACATAGGTTTCAGGCCACATTCCTGCTAATGAATGGAAAGTGCTCCTTTCTGTCAACAATTCCAGCTAAGTTTATCAGTGGTGGTGTTTCTCTCTGTGTGTACATATATCTATCCATGTCTGGAATTGAGCAGTGTGGGAATATGTCACTAGGCCTACCCTTCCTACAGTGCACTACTCCTGCTGGAAGTCTCAGGCTCCTCAAGACCCTTTTCCCATCTCTAGAACTCCAACCACCCAGCCTCATCTGGACATCAGCCCAGAAAGCTTCAGTCTGGCCTGGGTACGAGCATGAATACACTCTCTCACTCTCTCTCTCTCTCTCTCTCTCTCTCTCTCTCTCTCTCTCTCTCACACAAACACACACACACACAGCGTCTAGCTCTCTGCCAAATATGGACTGTGTGTACACACACACTCCCTAAATATAGCCTGATAAGCACATGCTGTGTCATTTGCAATAACTTTAGTGGCACATGTGCTCCAGAGCAGGTTATTGTATGTGTGTGTGTGTTTGTGTGTGTATGATTGGCAGCTTTGTCTGAAGATCTAGCATCCTGCTGTGATTTAACCTCAGATGATGCCATTTTTTTGCCCCAAGCTCTGATGCGCCTACCGTAATGATCCCACATCTCATCTGCTGGACATGCTTGTCTGTTCTGATGCAAACAAGCAAATACCAGGAGAAATTGTGCGAACACTTTTTTCCTGTGTGCCAATCTGTCTCCTCCACTCACTCTTGCCCTCTCACAGTTTTTCTCTCTTGTGCACACATGATTACTTCAACACATACAAAAATCTGCCATTTTGGCAAATAAGTTCCAAGCTCTTTCTCATGAGATTAATTATGCTACTTAACACTTTGCATAAAAGATAATGACAGTTTTTTAAATATTCACTTATTTTAATGAACTTATAGCAATTTTCTCTCATTGTTGAAATAAATTATTTGGTATGTGCAAAGCAGAGTTGCAGAAATATATATTTTTTAAATGTCTGTTCAGACCTTCTCATTCACTCTAAAATTACAAAAAGTGTTTAAGCCTGATCTATTTTTTAAATGTGCCATGTTACATGTCAGCTAGTCAGAACAGAGGTAATTTTACATATAGCTGTCTTTAAAGGAACAGTAATTGAACCATGTGTTAATTCTAAGGCAGGTTTCCAGGCCAGGGGTTGGATTATGAAAGTTGACACAAAATGTTGGAAATCCCTGTTCTGAGGGATAAAAAGAGAATGATAAATTATGACTACATAAACATCAGAAGTGGATTTCAGATCTAAACTAGTATCAGAAAAAGTGCTTTCAGTGGTGGACTCAGGGGTGTATTTTGATGCCTTTCTGTTATAGCCAGTATTATTTTTTCAGCTATTTGTGCTACAGGAGCTCTTCTATGGGTCTGGATCAGATGGGCTAGCCTTCCCTCCCCATGCACAGCAGTGGGCCTCGGGCGCCCATCGTCCTGTTGGCGGTTCACTGGTGGTCCTTACTTGGACCACTTTTGGTAGGTAATAACGACAGCATACTGGGAACGCCCCAGCAGACGTGCTGTTTTGGATATGCTGTAACCCAGTCATCTAGTCATCACATTTTTGCCCCTGTCAAAGTTAATCAGATCCTCATGCTTGCCCAATTTTCCTGCTTCCAGCACATCAATTTCAAGAGCTGACTGTTCACCTGCTGTCTAATATATTCTACCTCTTGACAGGTGCCATTGTAACAAGACAATTAATGTTATTCACTTCACCTGTCAGTGAACAGTTCACCTGTCAGTGTATTATATATAGGAGCCGTTTCCCAGACAGGGATTAAACCTGGTCCTGGACTACACCGTATTATGAATGGAGATTTTCCTATGGAAGAGAAATGTGGTCCAGGAGTGTTATCTGTGAGAACACAAAATGTGGTCCATTTTGTGTTATCTGCACCTTTTCATAATTCTGCACCCCTGGCCTGGAAACCTGTCACCTGTCTTAGAATTAACACAGTGGTTCTGTTACTGTGCCTTTAAAAAAGTTATATGTAAAGTAGTTTGCGTTTATAT
>JBBJLS010091429.1:0-22091 GCA_037577275.1 Bryconaethiops microstoma | reverse complement strand
ACAGTTATACTGAGTGATGGGGGAGAGGGAGGACCACCCTACCCACCCAGAGAGAGAGAGAACAGTTATACTGAGTGATGGGGGAGAGGGAGGACCACCCTACTCACCCAGAGAGAGATGAGTTATACTGAGTGATGGGGGAGAGGGAGGACCACCTTACCCACCCAGAGAGAGATGAGTTATACTGAGTGATGGGGAGAGGGAGGACCACCCTACCCACCCAGAGAGAAAGAAAACAGTTATACTGAGTGATGGGGGAGGGGGAGGCCCACCCTACCCACCCAGAGAGAGAGGACAGTTATACTGAGTGAATGGGGGAGAGGGAGGACCACCTTACCCACCCAGAGAGAGATGAGTTATACTGAGTGATGGGGGAGAGGGAGGACCACCCTACCCACCCAGAGAGAGATGTAGAGGAAGCATGACAATACTGTGACCAAACTGACTTTCCCTATGCAAAAACAGACAATTCAGTGCCATCTTTGGACAAATGAAACAATAGATGAATAAACATTAAATATCTACATTTGAGCCACCAAAATATTTTGCCTAAAATATATGTCTAGTAGTTTTTCTTCACCATCTAATATAGCAAAAGCATGGAATTAACTCAAATCAACATCTATCAGGGATGAAAGACTGCCAGAAAGAGGCTGCATAGTCACATAAGATGGTTTAATACAGTCTCACAACATATACTGCTATTGCCTGCTGATAACAGTGCAGACCTCACTCAGCCTCCCAAAGGTCACGCAGGTCTAAGAAAACAGTCATTTGTTGCCTGGATTACCAACCTCATCATACCAGGGTTCAGTCCCATCAGCAAAGCAATTATTTCATAATCTACCTGTAAAAGTGGGATTTAAAAGTAATATGTAAGAAATAACTTCCCACAGATCACAGAAGGATAGAGCGATGATTTATGATTTAGTTCATTTTCACATGATGTCACTTTCACTTCTACTCAAGTGCATTTTTGTGAATAAAGTTCCAGCCATTTACATTAAACTGCCAATCCCACATTCTGGGGTTTGGTTCGGTTGGGTGGGGCTGGTTCAGCTCCTGGACTGCTCTCCTGAAGATCACATGTCTCACTGTGGAGCTCCAAAACGGAGCAGCACAAACTTCACTTCTGATTCTTATATGTCAGCTTCTTTTTACAATTTTCTGCTCCATCTTAAATCATCGAGTAGCTTCAGTTACTGTTGCACCATTTAATGGAAAGAAAAATTTGAAAAAGAAGGTGACAAATAACAATCAGAAGTAAAGTTTGTCAGGCTCTTAAGTAGCACAATTTAAGGTGGAAAGGAAAGAGAAATCCCGTTTCAACCACGTAGTTTCTTGGTTGACAGATGCTGGATGGTTTCAGAAGTTCCTCAGTTGCTTTCTGAGATGCTACTTTTCTTCTCCTTGCCTGTCAACAACAAGAGAATTTTGCAGTTTTCAGGAATGCAAAAGGAGCAAAAACAGCCAGTATTTTTGTTGGTTGGTACACACTGCCATCTGGTGGTTTTCTGGTGGAACCCAGACGAGGCCTGCTGAGGTCTGGTGAGGTCTGTGTGGGCAGAGGCATCAGGAAGGTCACAGCAGGTGAACGTTCCTGTCTAACCCAGCAGGCCTCGTCAGCTCGCCTCACACAGGGCGAGTCAGCTCTTCTCAGACTCCAGCAACACCTACCTCATTTGTTCCAGACCTGCACATGCCTTCCTCTTCCCCTCATCCACCCACATCACAAGCACCATTAAACACAGAGAACTCAACTCAACAATCTCAGTTTCCAAACACTGCTCACCCTGCTTTAGGAATATGTCCAGCCACAACATTACAGGCAAGTGAATGAGACTGATGATCCCATTACAGTGACTTCTGTCAAGGGGTGGGATATATTAGGCACGAGGGAAGTCAGTTCTTAAAGTTGATGTGTTTGATGAAAGAAAAGTGGGTGAGTGTAAGAATCTGAGACGCTTTGACAAGGGCCAGACTGTGATGTCTAGATGACTGGGTCTTATGGGATGCTCCCAGAATGCAGTGCTCAGTACCTACTAAAAGTGCACCAAGAATGGACAACCGATGAACTTGCGAGAGGGTTTATGGGAACCCAGTGGGCACACAATGAGCATGGTATCATCAGAACTGGACCACGAAGCAACTGAAGATGGTGGCCTGGTCTAATGAATCACCTGGTCTAATGTGTGGACGGCCATCGCTTACCTGGGCAAGAGATGGCACCAGGGTGCACTATGGGAAGAAGTGAGGTAGCAGTGTGCTCTGGTCAGTGACCTGCTGGGAAACCTTGGGTCCTGCATTCATGTGGATGTTACTTGGACATGTCCCACCTTCCTAAACAGCTGCAGATCAACTACTCCTCCTCATGGCAGTGGTGTCCCCTAATGGCAGTGACCTCTTTCAGCAGGATAATGCACCCAGCCACACTGCAAACACTGTTAGGACTAGTTTGAGGAGCAACAAGGTGTTGACTTGGCCTCCAAGACGTGGCTAAGATCTTAATGCAGATACCACAGCACAAATTCAGAGGTCTTGTGGAATCCATGCCACGATGGGTCACAGCTGTTCTATTAGACAGGAGGTTTGTAAAAATAAATGCACTAAGATCCTTGACAAAGATCAACAGGAGCCAACACTTACTGTACATCAACAGGTCTACAGTCTCTAACCACACACCGACAAAGGAAGGGGTTTCCGAAAAGTTGACGCTGAGAATAAAGTGGATGCTAAAAATAATGAGCCAACTATCATCTATTGTGTACTGAAACATCTGTTGTACCCCAAATACAAAATTCAGCCAAACCAAGGGTGCCACAAGCCATGCAGTGAGGCTTCAGTGAGGCATTGTAGGCCTTGATAAAAAAAAATATGCAACATTTTCCAGTAGTTCAGTAGTTCTTCACAGTGACCGCTGCCTCCACATTCACCATTTACCATTCCAGAGAAGTGCTGGAAGTGACCACTGAAAAGACCACTGAAAAGTTTTTTTCAAAAACAAGTCAGTTGTAGGACTTTCTAAGTACCTCTAGATGGCAGGGGAGTTCTCTAAGGCAAGCAGAGGCAAGTTCAGACATGTTTGCTAATAAAAGCCTGAACACTTTTTCTCTGATTGGAGACATCAGAGCACTTCACTGAAGTGAAATGGCCCCATATCACTAATCCCTAAACTAGAGCTCGACAGAACACTATAATAGTGAACAGCAATTATCCCTAATCATTATAAAAAACTATTACAGTGAACGGAAATGGTTCCTAATCACTATTCCCTACATTGCAGCACACTATGAAAAACTATTATAGTGAACAGAACTGGTCCCCCGAGTATTCCTAACCTGGAGCACTGCAGAACACCATAAAAATGAAACAGATATGGCCCTGAATCACTAACCCCTAAAATGGAGCACTACAGAACACTATTGTAGTGAACAAATATGATCCCATATCACTCTTCCCCACATTGAAACACTATTAAAACTATTTCACTGCACAGAATTGGTTCCTAAATAATTTTCCCTACATTGGAGTCCTATATAAAAGAGTAATATAGGGAACAGAAATGGTCAACTGATCACTATTCCCTAGTGAACAGAAATGACCTACGATCACCATTCAACTACATTAGAGCACTATAGTAAACAATTATACTACACTGAAATGTTCCCTAATCATTATTCCCCACATTGTAGCAATATAGAACACTATTATGGGGAACAGAAATAGTCTCTAATCACTATTGCCTACACTGGCACACTATATAGAGCATTATTATAGGAAACAACAATGGTCTCCTAATGAGTATTCACTACATTGCAACACAATATAGATCACTATTATAGTTAGGTACCCTAAATACTTCTCCCTACATTAGAGCCCTAAATAGAATACTACTACAGGGACAAAAAATAGTCCCTAATCACTACTACCTATATTAAAGTATTACACCAAACACTACCAGTAATATCGCTATTAACTGGAGCACAATAGAAAATTATTATAGGAAACAGAAATGGTTCCTAGTCACTGTTCCCTACACTGAAACACTGTAGAGCAATATGATAGTGAACTAAAATGGTCCCTTATCACTACTACTTACATTGTAGCACACTATAGTAAACAGAAATAGTCTTAGTTTAAGGGAACAGAAATAGTCCCTAATCACTATTCCCTTAATTGAAACACTATAGAAAACTATTAGGGTGAATAGAAAAGTTCCACAGTGGAGCACTACAGAAAACTACTGTAGTGAAGAGAAATGGTCTCTGATCACTATTCCCTACATTGAAACATTATAGAGAACTACTGTGGTGAACAGAAATGGTCTCTGATCACTATTTCCTACATTGAACCACTATAGAAACTGTTTAAAGGAGTAGAAATGGTTCCTAAACACTATTCCCTACACTGGAGCACTAACAAGATTTTAAGTAACAGATATAGGCCCTAATCACTATTAACCACATTGGAGCACAATGGACAACTATTATAGTGAACAGAAATGGTCCCTAATCACTACTTCATATGTTGAACCTCCATAGAAAATTTACAGTGAACAGAAAATGTCTCGAATCACTAGTCCCTACATTGGCACACTATACAGAGCACTACTATAGGAAACAGAAATAGTCCCTAATCACTATTCTGTACATTGAAAGACAAAATAAAACTGTTTAGGGAACAAAAATGGTCCATAACCACCATTGGCTTCTTTGAAATTTTATAGAAAACCTATGGTGAACAGAAAAGGTCCCTAATCACTAGTCCCTACATTGGCGCACTATACAGAGCACTATTATAAGAAATAATAGAAATAGTCCCTATTCACTATTTCCTCTAGTGAAACACTATAGAAAGGTATTATTGTAAATGAAAATGGTCCCTGATCACTATTCCCTACACTGGAGCACTACAGAAAAGCGACACCTAATGCAGGGTATCGTGTTAGCATTGGACGATGCTAAAAATGCACTAGTCAAGAATTTTAAGTTCTGAACAGCCCAGAAATAAATAGGTTTGCGGCAGCTTTGTTGCCAAAACAGGCGGGTTTCGAATTTTGCTGAAGGGGAGGAAGTTGCCGAGCAGGTTTAGCAGCGAGCAACTGGCTAGAGGTCACGGCCCAACACCTGTTTCAGGCTTCTTTTAAGCAGTCCAAGGAAAGCTGCAAGGGTTTATGTTGCCTGCTGTTAATGTCTTTAATACGAATGACTAATAATCAAATACGATTACAATGTGGTGGAGGATAAGGAGGATTTGATTCACTCGGCCCACATCTGACTGAGACGGCCCACATCTGACTGAGACGACACATTAAGCTGTAACTATACTGGTGTGTTACGCTATGGCACGTTGCACATTCTGAGGCTGAAAATACAGCCATTAAAAATGATTAATGTGCCAGAGCAGGTTAAGCCAATGGGCTTTTTCAGTGCGACCCACAGGACGGATGAAGATCATGCAGGAAACCATATGGCAGATTAAAATCTGGATGGCGGATTAGAGCTGGGAGCACTCTCTGGTGATGCCGTGAGGTGCAGATACCTTGTTAAGGGCTTCCAGAAGCATGGAGAGGGACACAGCAGTGATTCAGGACAACAGCTCGAAGGTCAGCCAAGACACAAGAAGCTGGAACCAAAACCCATATCCCCTACCTGCACCACTCGCACCTGCAGGCCAAATCCATTTTCAGACCTGCACGATACACGGTTTCAACCGTTACCAACTCTGCTTGCTGTAGATGGCCAATCTGTCCAACAGAGATTAAGTTGTACGTAAAGGCCTTCTATTGTTAGTTTTCCCAATACAGACTCTCTCTCTCTTTCTCTCTCTCTCTCCAATGAGGGGCAGCAGTGTGTGGGAATGGTACCTTGCTCAAGGGAACCTCAGTGATGACACTGGCAGTTAGGATTCAAACCCACAACCTTAGGATTGCAGGGGCAACACCCTAACCACTAGGCCAACAGCTGCCCTAGCACTACAATAGATAAAGTCGAATTGCTCAAGTCTTCTCCAGAACTATCATCCTCGTCCACATGGTCGTAGGGCTGCTCAAATTCTGCTGTTGGCCTCGGACACAAGGAAGAATGATGCACACTTTCAGTGAACTTCCAGGGTTGCTGGCTTCAGCCGGCCTTGCTTATGGTGAAATATGAAAGCAATTTTTCTGGACAAAGAACATCTTCCAAAGTAAAATACAGTCTCTGTGCCCATTTTGACATTATTATCAACCATGAAAGGGCCTCAAGCTGAAACGCCTCATTATATACCAGCAGCCTTGTAAAAGACGCAGTTCCAAGGTCCATGAGGCTGGAGTATGTAGATTTAGATTGGGCAGTTCTTTAAATTGGATTTCACATTGCCAGTTTTAGCAGTTATGCTAATAAAATGTGTGGCATAAATTTGCTGTAAAAAGACCACGACAATTATCTGTCCTATAAAGCCCACATTATAAGAAACTTGTTATGGAGCATGAATCGTTTTCTTTCACGACACAACATAGCCTTACATAAGGAGAACTCCTGAATAATTGGGTAAAGAGTGGATCCAAAGTGGATCTGGTGTGAAAAACACCAGTCAGAACTGTTCAAAATGCCGGTGAATGGAACCAGACGTCTGCCTGTAATAGCTCCCTCACAGAAAGCTAGCACAAGAAATGATTATAAATGCCCTTCCTGATTCCAGTGACACTGTTACCAGAGTTTTGTGAAGGTTTTGGTCTAAAAGTAACCCATTCATGGTGGAGGGACACATGCAGGGCATTGTGAGGCAAAATAGTCTCCAAAGAAAACGCTTTTGTTTTAGGTTTGCTACTATTGTACCATCATCAGCAGACCACCCTACCCACCCAGATTTTTAAATGATACCCAATCAAAAGTTGAAGCAAAAAAGGGAGAAAGAACATCACATAAAAGAAAGATTTTTATTTTATCCCGGTACAGAGAGGTTGCGGTAGTCCATTGGGAGGCAGCAAGAGTTGCATGTACAGATTGTAAATCTAGGGGGGGGGAAAAACCCCAAAAACAACAATACCAAGCTTTGTAAGACTTGGCCATGAGGAACACTTTCGTAAATCTTGCATTTACTTAGTGTTTTGCACTGGATTTCTACTTGGAAGTAAAGTAAGCTTGCTTCAAAATGCATTTGTGAGATTGGTAGAGAAAGAAGAGGCATCTATATGGATTGTGGGTCAAACAAAATGAAATAATTCTCTATTAGGCTCATGAATAGATTTGTATCATCAACAAACGTAAATTGCATAGTCAAATTGTGCCGTTCACACAAAATTTTAGATATTATACAGGTTGCAAAATGGGCTGACCGACATCTTTGTGGGTCCAGCCGCTACAAAGAGACTGCATAGCCAGACGGACGCACCTCAAAACAGACACACAAAAAGAACGACACATTGACAAGAATCAGCGTATAAGAAATCTTTCCTTTCTCCTTTGAAAGGCGCACAATACGTACAGATGCTTGTACGTTTATTCAAGTGTGCAAATGAAGCTCACAAGATTATCATATTTCTAAAAAAAATCTGAAAGGAAAAAAAAAAAAAAAGAATCCTTGAGATCTCTTCTGGAGTAGGACCGCTGAGGGTTTACCTGATCCTCCATTAGGCATTTGCAGACAATGCATAGTCAAGAGATTATGTGCTTTTTTCCCTACCGAAGCAGTTCTTCGTATTGGCACTTAAAGAAAAAGCTATTCTTTAGGCTGGTTGACTTTAACCGGGGTTCACAGGTGGAGGCCACATGCGGATGTTATGGCCGGCAGCGAGTCCACACCAGTGAAATAGTGCCAGCTCGCTGTCCTGAAGGAAGAACCAGCAGGGTCACAGTCTGTCAAGCTTTTTGATGGTAGAGAAGAAAGTTAAAAGCAGCATGTGGTGTCTGTTGCATTCTTAATTCTCTTATTCAAGTCTTTTTACATTTTTTTTTTTACAAATGAAAAACCAAAACGAGGGAAAAAAGCCAAGATATGTCCACAGCTGTGTTGATTTGGTCCATCACGAAACGAAGCTCCCAGCCTTTTTTTTGCTTTTCTTAGTGGTTAGGTGGCGTCGGCTGGTTCACGATGACTTGGATGACGAAGTCCTTCTGGATCTTGGTATCCTGCAGGCGTGTCTTGTCTGTGAGGAGCTTGCCTGAGAAGAACCAACGCTGGTGGGCCACGTCTATGCCCTCCTGGGCCTGGAGCTGCTTCTTCAGCAGACCGATGGGATCCGCCATGCTGGCGTTCAGCTTCAGGTCTTTGCCTGTGGAGAGACGGACCTTCAGCTGGAACTCCTTTTTCGAGGCCGTCTGGGGCTCGGCGTTCTCAGCGGGGTCCTCCTCACTCCGCTCTGTGATCAGGTTGACGGGAGGCGCCAGGCAGTAGACGGGCAGCTGATAGCGGTTGCCAAGCTCATCATAGCACTCAGTCAGGGACCCTACAGGTAAGAACCAGAGACTGAGTATTCCAGAAAAAATATACCAGCATGTAGGGTACTGAGAAATAACTAAAAACACTACTGATCGTCCAGACAGTCACTTTTGTACTATTTAAACTTAATGTTTGTTTCTCAAATACAAACATGGGAAAAATTGCTAAAGAAAACAAGACTATATTCAAGACTATATTCTTTCCCAAATGTGCACAAATGCTTGCTGAGCCAACTGTGAAGGAATCTGTGATGCCAAACAATTAAATATTGATTCTGAAAAGAAATCAATATTGAGAAATAGAGGTTCATTAATATGGTTGACACTGATCTTTTTACAGCTAATTTTGCAACATTTTACCTTAATTTATATTAGATTTTATGTTTTATTTTTCCTTCAAATGCCAGAATCACAGCGTCAGCTAGTACCAATGCTTTTTACCACCAGTGCTTTCAAAAAGCATTTAAAACATTTACACTAAAATAAGTTTCCTGTTTAAATGACAGGAGTTGAGTAAAGTGCTAAATCAGAAGTCTAAAGGAGCTGGCTATTTGACCCTCATATACAGTGCCAATAAAATATCCGGCTCATGTTATTAATGCCATAAAACTGCAACAGAGATTGGACAAAAATCAAAAATGATAAACTTACCAATTGCTTATTTGGAGCAAAAATTGAAAGCTGAAAAGGGTGCTAAACTAAAACAGTAGAAACTGATAGTAAAAATTAAACAGCCTAAAATCATGTAATCCACAAACGTGCATCATTGTAAGGCCACTGAAACAGAAAGGTCTCACCATGTGGCAGTGTGATGCTGGCTCCATCCAGTATAGCCTGAGCCAGCTCATGGTCATTGCACTCTAGGGCTACAGCTGCCGCTTTTAGGGCGTCCCAGATCTCCTTCCGGCCCTCAAATGCTGGAGCCGTGTCCCAGAACTCGTCCCTCTTGCTGCGCAGCTGGCCTTCTGTCATAGGGTAGTCACTCTTCCACCTGGGCTTGTCCTTCTTCAGGGGTTCATTACGGGCTGGAGGGGGAAGAGTTAGAATTACTTTAATGACTAAGTGAAGTCTGAGAGAATGCAGACCGATTCAATGAAAAAAGGCCCTGAAAGTCAGTGCAAGCATTCCCATAATCAAGAGGAGGTGGTGGGGAGGGAGGTGAGACATCAAACATTGGCAGCTGGTGGCCTAGTGGTTAGGGCAATCAGGAGGCTGTGTGTTCAAATCCCAACACTGCTAGTGTCATCACTGAGGTTCCCTTGGGCAAGGTACCGTCCCCTAAACACTGCTCCCCGGGCGCCCCTCGTTGGTGGCTTTCCACTGCTTCACTTCGTCAATGGGTTAAATGCAGAGAGAGAAGTTGTTCACATGGTGTGGTGTGGTGACATGTGACTATGAAGGCCACTTTATTTACTTTTATTCAGTTCCAAAACAATCCTGATACTCAAATATGGCACTTTTTTCCTATTTCTTTCTTTTCTTTCTCCCAGGAGTTAAACTAGCTAGTTATATAATACAGGGTAATACTGCAATTTAGCTTTGCCATGCCCGATATGTAATGGGCAGTTTTAACTAACTATGCAAGTATCAAAACTACTTTTGCTTTTCTTTTAATTAAGTGGTCACTGCATAGACGAGCATTGTCAGGCTCTGCTCCACCTTAAGACTGGGGTTTTTGATCAATATCTACTGCCTTTTCTTTGCGAGAAGTTCACCCTTTTTGTACCATTATTTTGGGAACTCAAAAGTAGCCCTTGTTTCCCAGTTTGATTAGCTGAAAGAGTCGTGAACAGCAAGAACTGCAGGCATTGCTGAACTATTGGTGTTTGATGCCAACTTGCCTCCATAACCTGCCTCCAGTTGCCTGCCCTGCCTCTGAAAACTGCACCAGTTTTGTAACATAAAATGCAAAGAACCTTCCGAATCTGGATAGCCAATCAGTAACATCAGCACCCAATATGGATCCTGGATTAGATCGGCCCCAACTCTAGTGTGCTCTGATAACAAAACTCAGCTGATATTTTAGAGGCGGGGCGGAAGTTCCCCCATATTTAGCAGTCTGGGTTGACAACACAAAAGGCAAGAATTCAAAACAAGCTCTTTTGCCGCTTAGTTTCCATATTTAAACCATCCGGGTTGGTGTGTATGCTTGGAATTTTAATGTTTACACACTACATCACACTTATTTAAAAAAAAAAGGGAAGGTCCAATTTTCACCAATAGAAATCTTATAAAAGTCACCAAGCAGGTTATAGACAAATCATAGCCAACACAACTGCATCTCTTGCAACAGGTCTAACATTCTTTAGTCTCAGTTGCATTTTGATGAGAAATACTAATTTTATGAACAGATAACGTAAACACTAAACAGCACTCCCCTCTATATAACTGTACTGCCTGCACTTACATGTAGAGTTTCTCAACACAGAGGCAGAATCAACATTAAAGCCATAAAGTATGTTCAGTTTTCTTGGCTTGCAGACATGAAATGTTGAATTTGAGCTCATTCAGTGTTTTTTGAAGTCACCCTCTTGCATTCCTCTTTTTTAACCTGTTTTACATGAGCTCGTTCTGCATTAGCTAATACTAATAAGGGAGCGGCCATGTGTAATTTAGGATAATCAAGTTAAACCTGAGGACAAACATTAAGAACACAACAGAACAGTACTCGGGGCCGGTGAAACTCTTCACGCACGCGGGCATGCACCTTTAATGACGTTGTTAAACCAGTTTAGTATCAGGAATGGGATTCTGGTCAGCATCCAGTCCCTTCGCCCCTTGCAAATAATATGGCAAATAATCATTTTCGTCATAAACTAAAAAGCAGTAGTAATAATCCTAATTAATAAATAAACAATAATAATGTTAAAAGCAGCACAGTTATAATATTATAAATAATGATCCTCATAAATAAAGATGGATCAATACAGACAATCAGACAAATAGACAAAAGGCCCTATGCAAACAGAAAGGTTGTGTAACAGACACGCGAATAGCTGGATGACTAACAGTAAACACACATAAGGGCTCAATGATATTTTGTGCTTTGGCGACCAGGACTGCAGGCCTGAAATAATTGTCACCCAGATGAAGTATTTCCATATGGAGCCAGTTTGTACTCTAGATTTTACTCTAGCGTGTTTAGAGCTGAAATTAAAACATTTCTGTATTCAGTATTAGGTTCAGTATTCCTGTATACCGGCACTGTTAAAAAAATACACTATCAACCAAATTCTGATTTTAATGGTTGCGTTTTAAATGTGGGTTGAATAGACTTCTCACGTGACTTTACTCTTGGCTGAGTCAGCTACCTTAATCCTTCACTCTTTACTGCACTAATCATTCACTCGATTTAAGGATGGGCGATAAGGCAAGAATACATCACGTAACTATCATTACATACCTCATGCACTCCAATATTACAGACACAAAGAAGTGCCAACATTTGGGGGAAAAAAAACACATCATTTGATTTTTTATAAAGCAATTTTTTTTACAATGTGAACTAAATTTCAGTCAATCAAGACTCATGCTCCCTTTACAACGAATCCTGCAGCTCTTTAAGCACTGACCATATTCACCAAACAACCAGAAAAGCACATCAAGATAAAGTTTATCCTGATCGTCACCCTAACAAACACTAAATCTGCTTATTCTAGCTAGAGAAACCCCCCACACTTATTTACAGATACACACATCTGTTTAAAGTAATGTTTAAATGAGTGTGGTGCTTCATAGATTCTTTTTTTCACACTGGAAGGGGTCTCTGGCTGAAAAAAGGTTTGCAAGCCCCTCCTCTAGACTCTGTATGACTTTACATAAGAGCGTCAAGCACAGCACTCTATAAAAGTATAATGAGTGTGTTTTGCAATATCTGCACCTTGCCCAATTTGGGCCGAGAGATTTTCGAATTCCAGACGTCAGAGATCATCTCTGTGGTTCATGATGTCAGCTGCGTCTCGTGACTCTTATGTGGACTAACCGCACATGTAGGGTAAACGATACGCCTGCAAACAGCATTATACAAACAATAGCGCTTACAGCCACTAAATGGGGGACGACAAGCGAGTTCCTGTTTCGGATAAAAAGAATGTGTTAAACCCACCACAACAGGGAGAATCTGAGAATCTATAAGAGAGCATCTGTGGCATTCTTTAGCCTGTTTGCCACAAATGCGTCCAGAAATGGTCAACAGGATGTGGATCTGCTGGTTAGTGGTGGGAGATATTCATGATGCGCAATGTAATGATAAGTATACAAAACACTTCCTGTCAAATGACACTTTTAGTTGATTTTCTAAGGGATCCTCTACAGGGAAGTGGCAAATTTCTAAGGGTGTAAGTACACTAGTGGTCTGTTCCATGCCCGAGCCTGTCTGACCCCCAAAGTCCAACTCATTTGACCAGTGTGATCCCTCTGTACTGCTTGAGACGTTGGGCCCAGGCAGGTGGCTCAGGTGGACCGGTATGCATCCAGTGTAATCGCTAAACGTGTCCAAGCACGGAAATCAAGCTCGGTCTGCCCTATTTAACAAACATGATGTCCAATGGACAACGCTCGTCTCCGGTAGAGGTGCAGTGTGCTGGACATTTAAGCAGACGACAGAATACAGAAACAAGAGGACGCGACACACAAGAACTCCAAGATATTTGGTGAAATTGGTGACTATCTTTATGCTCGGGGACAAAAGACCCATAGAACAATGCGGCAAGGAGCTGAAAAGGCTGTGGGTTCAGCATCTGAAGGTACAGAATGCACTTGGTACATCTGGCAGTTCACCGGATGAAAAGAATAAAGCAGTGAATTATGTGATGATGTAAGTGCGCCTGGGTCTGAAGCATTAAGTGTAACGTGCGCGCAGGCCGGCAGGGGGAGTAGGGAGGAGAGACGATTGTGCTCGGACATGGTGCAAGGCAGTGGGACCTAGTGCGAGTACGCCGTTATTTAACGTTGCAACCTACTTTTGCCCAGGCCACCTTTTCTGTTCTACTATTTTCCCCTAATGTGATTGACTCACCAAATAAAAGTAACTGTGAACTGAAAAAGTGTGTTCTCTTAGGATGCGTACTTACTAGCGAGAATCACCACAGAGGCGTCGATACAATACTATCAAGATATTTCAGCCAAGACACAAAATTATTGCGATTTTTCCACTTGAAAGGAGACAGAGCCTTACGTACAAAAGCCAGCTTTTTGGCTTTATTTCCAATTTCCGCTGAGAAGAACGAGGTCGTGGTCCGTCTTGCAGACTTCAGATGCAATGTTGTCAGAATAGACAAAAGTACCAAAAAAGTTAGACATTTTTACAATTATAAAACTTAAGTAAATATGAATACTCAGTACTGCTGTATTGATATTATATTGTGCCAAAAAAACATTGCAGTGCTACACTGTATACATTTTTTTAGGAAAGTACAGATTAGTGCAGGTGAAAGGATGTCTAAATTTCATTTGTTTGGCTGTTATTTCTAGCAGTTTTATGTAGAACAGTAGAATTTTTCTAGTACTTGAACTACTAAAACATTTGACTGCCCTGGTAATGGGAAAACATTAACATGCTGCGCATTTTCCATTTCAGTGCTGATGATTAAGAGATAATACTGATCCAGTGCCTAATCCAAAAATGAGCAGAATTTCCCTTTAATAAGGAACATGGCATTTGCAGTGCCTTGCCTGGTCTTGTATCAGCCCGCTGGTTAAAAAACAACCAGGACACCCACCCATTTGCATGGGCGCTGATAAGGCCCAGTTCCTGAACAAAATGCAAAGCTCAGTCTGGTAAACAAAGGAGACAGCAGAACCATATATTTAAGGAAAATAAACAAACAACGAAAGTGTGACGTCTGGCCAGTATATGGATATAAGGATTTAAGGGAAGAACCACCCATGGACGCTACAGAGGGACGACTGGCTGTTACTAAGGGTTTAAAAAGGTCACCTTTCATCCAAACAAATTATTTATAGTGTGGGCGGCTTAGATGTAGCACGTAATCAGGACACGGTGGAGGATTTACTCGGCTGCTACGCTCCCACTCAGAGTCTGGCAGGTGAAAGGCAGTGGGAGGGATGATTTTGTGGTTTATATTGTGATATTTTGGGTAGTGCTGGCACAAGTGCATTTTATTACTGAACTACTACTGAAACATTTAACGTGGGTTAAGCACATTGTAAAACTGATCCCCAAAATACATTTATGTTTGAACAAAGGATGTTCAAAATGTTGCTTTCCTTTCTCCTAAAAAAAAAATAAAAATCATCTGCTAAACATGTGCAATTTTTTTTTTTTTTTTTTTTAAATATCTGTTTCACAGTTCTGTAGCTTCCAACAGAAAAAGGCTAAAGAGGGTACATGTTAGGGCTGGTCCGAATAGCATGTTTCAGGTTTTGATTATTTCTCTGCATTTCTGAACAAGTAATCAGTTACTCACTCTCAAGATCACTCTTAAAATTACACTTATCTAGTTTACCAATTTCATCACTGCAATTTAAAAAAAATACAGTATGGGGCAATAACGGTCAGGCTGAAGCCCAGCTGCTCACATGCACTATATTGCTATAGAAGTGGTGATTATAGCCTCTCAATCAAATGCTGTCTCATACAGCGTATTCAGAATTATGATTCTATCATATCACAGTTTGTTTCTTTTATTTAGCTACTTTTATCTTCCACTGGTTTGAGTTTTAGAATCACCCACCACAGAGACCAACAGTGCTGAGATAAGTCACACTACACTGACACATACTAGAGACTCTTCCTCAGTGCATTCAGCTCCTTATTGTAAATATTCCTGAGCATTTTTCATCCAGTGCGACGATTTCAAGCGTTCCGACACCTGTGATTTCTCAGCACCACTGTTCTTTTAGCTTCAGTGGCTGGGGGACGAGTGCTGCAGTGTTGTGTTCTAAGGCAAGGCGACATGGCCCTCGCTAATGAAGTGTGTTCAAAAGACGACACTTTACATAAACCTAAATACCAACAGAATGAACAATTACTGGAGTATTCAAATCATTTGGACTACGGAGTAAAACTCATTAGATAAAAGGTGTCAGCTCTGAGGTGCCAAAACCAAGACATCTAAACAGGAAACGCTGCCTCTGGCAGGCCCTGCTGACATTCCACTGAACATTCTACAGCTGTTCCACATAGGAGGCCAAGTGAGCTTGCAGAGCAGAGAGAGGGACACAAATGGACATGTTTACATGCAGGTGACCAAGAGAAATATAGCTGTTGGAGAAGAAGGAAGAATTTCAAAGGGTGAGCAAAAATGCAAAAATGTTAAGAGCATTTTTAAGAAACACAGCGTTACGTTCACCTTTTCTAAAGTTGGTACAGGTAGACAAAACAAAGATAAGACAAAACAAAATCACGCAGAAAGTGATCTCATGCAGTGATGGGTGTCTGGAAGAGGTAAAACTGGAATTCAGTCCTGAAATGCATGCATTTTACGAATTTTTACCTAACAGAAATAAATCTAATCCAGGTAAATTTAGTCCCATTCTATATTTTCTAAATGTTTACTTATCAGCGGCAGATTTGTATATCAAATATCAATACCAGTCCCCTATCAATGCATCCCTACAAGTGTGAAACAGCCCTGTTATTCTGTAAGTACAATAAAAGTATTGAGTTTCAATATCCAGCCCCAAGTGCCACATTTAAAAGGCTATGAAAAACTATGTAAATATATAAAATAATGAGGACTCACCTAAAACATTTTACAATCCTGGCATAATGGCACCAATCAGCTGCTTTTGTGCATTTACTGTATACTGGATGTTGATTACAGGCTCTTTACACTTTAAATTCACAAGTAAGCCAGAGTTAAACATTCAGTTCTTGTAAAAAGTGTCAATATGTAGACTTCGCCAGATTTATACACACACACACAAACATTTTAGGCTGAGAGCCTATAATGAATAACATGACCCAGTCGCAGGGCATTGTCTTGTGACGGCTATAAAGGCACAACAAAGGAAGTGCATACCCGTGGTTACCCATAAGCCTCTCCATGAGGGCCAAACAGCTGAACTCAGCTTACAAAACTCATAACATCTCCACAACCAGCAGTCTCTAAACGGCCCTCTGCACTGGCCACTGAGCTGCCAGACCACTACAGGATCTTCAGACTCAAATAAGCAGCACCAAGACAAGCAGCTGCAGAGAGAGGCGGAAAGGAAGCAGGAATTACAATCGATCATGGCTGGTGATATATCCCCTCTACCGAAATACAGCAATATTGCTCTTCTGTTCCAGCGATGTGCAGAGCTTGTTAACCGTATTTATACTAACTTACCCACTAAGATCTTTACTGGCACCAACCTATATTCTGGATGCCCACTTATCAACTTCATTCATGCCGAGTCATCAATTTTATTAATGCTAGCTTACACTCCCATTAGAGAACCTTTAGTCTCAAAGAACTAACACAGACACAGGCTTCGCTCTGGGGCAAAGGGGGAGAGAAAGGAAGCACGACAAAGCAAACGCATAGCTTAGTATTCATCATTAGTCTGTAACATGTCAATCAGCTCACTCGCAATCAACAATTTTATCTGCTGTCCAAAACACAACACATGCACCATGTTGTCATTAAAGATAAGCCATGTGTCGCGCAGTTTCCTGCGGGTGTTGGCTGCCAGCAACTATGGTATCACAGCTTCCATTAGCACGCGTCAGGCATGACCCAAGACTGCTGTAGGGGGAAACTAGCCGGCGTCGCGTTTTAAATGACTGAATGCGGTGAAGGGCTGAGAGATATATTGTCTGGACCAGCGTTCAGAGATAAGGACACTGTCATACTCTCACTCAGCTTCAGAGATATTCTAAATATTTAAAAGACGATGCTCTTTATATCCTTATAAACTCATACTGCCTTATTAACTTCTATTAATGCTAACTTAAAACCTCTATTACTGTTAACTTTTATACCTTTATTACGGTTAATTAAGAAATTACGTTACTTGCTGCCCTTCGCTGCTGTCTGGTTCCTTAGGCCTTTAAACACATTATAGATTTGTATTTCTATCACATTATATGCAACACAAATGACATTTCTCCAGAGCCTGGGTCTAATAATTTGGGATATTAATGTATGTGATGAATAGGGCAGAGTTCTTATTCAGGTGCACATTATGTAGACTGATAATTAGGAAGGACGGGCAAGCACTATAGGTATAAGTCTTGCGACCCTATAAAGGGTGGACAGGGCAAATCCAAAAAGAGTTGACAGTAATCTGTTTTTCAGAGGCACTTTCTCTTTATACAGGCATATGGAGCATTTTAGCTGCATGCAAATATAAAGTCAGGCAAATCCAAATATTCCCTTACAAAGAAAATAAACCTCGCTGTGCAGGGTAAACATGACTTAGCATGTTTGTGTGAAAAGGAACTAGAACCCTTTATCTAGACATGACTAGCCCCAGGCTGACACAATCAAAGGACGACTTATAGATTTTTTACATTAGCCTAAGGGCGTTTTCACGGTTGTCACTTATATAGGACATGATTATGCAGTGTTGAATTCATGAAAACGAATGCATTGAAATTTATCCATCTACTTAGCTTGTAACAGTTTAGCCCTGCCCATTCATGCTGAAGTTCTAATGAGTGTTTTTATAAAGGGTAAACAATCAAGGTAATTTACATACACTGGTTTAAAGAGACTGGAACCAAAAGAGCCTGTCTGATTTTAAGTCTGATATGGGCCTTCTGAAGATCACAAAGATTCTAAAGATATGCCACCTGATCATTATTCAAAGTACGTTTTTAGACTAGTCTAGTTCTTTTAACAGTTCCTCTGTCTGATAGGGACCTTAGCAACATAAACAACCCAACAGCAGCAAGCAGGTGTCTTGGTTTAATACTGAGCTATTTTCTAGCAGTAGTCAATGAATTTGTGTGAGACGTCAAATCATGAAGCCCAACAAACTGTAATCTCTCCTTACGCCCACCATGGTTTTCTTGAGGCGTGTGACATGAAATGTATTATTTTCCATCACCCTTCGCTAGGCTTGTGTGCTCACATGAGTGTTATGGAGTTTGAGGAAGATGGAGAGATTTTTTTTTTTTTTAACTATTGATGTGGAAGAATTAAAAAAAAAAAATTCTTTCAACTAAATCCAGACTTGCATTGACAAAACCTGCTGCTGCTGGTCTAACTAAGATAAAGGTTTATCTTATAAGATCAGGTAAGGTCTTAGTTGACCTAATCTTGGCACAATCAAAACAAGTGATCCAAGTCAGATTCTATTCGAGATCACTCTCAGCTTTGGTGACATTTTGTGGCATATTTCACAGAAATAACAAAAAAAAGTGACAAAAGGCGAAATGGAAGCATCAATTAGGGAGAACGAACAATTTTGACAGAAACCAACATCATTAGATGGATACACACAAAGTTCTGTGTCTCTGAAAGGGAGAGTTTCATGTAAAGAGGACAGCTCTTGTAAATGTCTGGGTTCTGTCCAGTTTCTCAGGCTGAGAACAGGCTACTGGATGTATGTAAACAGGGTAAATGATGTGGCACTCGCCATTTGCCAAGCAAAATTATTTTGCTGAGCTAGACAGAGTGTCTAGATCCTCACTGGCATTTCAGTTTAAAGCTTTCCAACCCAGACGCTGCTCACAGTCAGAGCATTTCTGCTCCCTCAGGATATCAAAGTGGACTCTGGGATGTGCAGAACGACAGCAGATCTAAATCATGAACAGCGAGGCAACCACAGTCAGACATGGGGGCAGAAAACATTGCACATAAGGGCTGTCTGCGCCTGGAGGAAGGAACATTTAAAATCCGGACAGATTCCAAAACACAAAAGCTTCACGATTAATGTCAGTCCTCTATAACCTGCTTATACTCTGCCTTAACAAGTGCTTCGACTGAGACTAAAAAGCAGAGCCATTTACACCTGGCATTCAGGACACGTCTCGAGTGTCCGCTTGTGATCGGATTTCTTACAAAATTTCAGGCCGAGGAGAAGTTGCACTGTCCCTCTCTTGCTGTGGTTGTTTAGAGAAAGAAATTTACGTAAAATCTCCACTCAGGTTCTGTTAGCTGAGCTCAGAACTAGGACAGCAGACGATTTCCAAACAGTTTTAAAATTGTTACGTACTTTCTGGCTTACATGGTCCACATGGGTGGTATTTTGCTACTGTTGAGGATGAATTGGGACATTTTAACGATCTTACTATACGTATTATATGGTCACAGATGTCCCTGACCACGACCAAAGGTGGTGTGGTCGCATTACAGTGCATCTCTGAGACAGTACTGGGGTTCTGATTAATCAAGGTATTCGTGTAACCTAGCAAAAGTCAAACTTTAACCATTAAAGACATGGATTGGCCGAAATATTTTTAAAGGGCTCATATTCTACATTTTCCTTGTTTCATTGTAAAACCCATAATTCATCATAACTATTGTCCAAACCCTTTCTTCTTTATCCTTTAGAATTAAAGAGGCTGTTTCTCTAACCGTGCCTTATATAAAGGATCTCTTCTCAAGGTCATCACACTCCACAGTAGGGATAGGTGTGGTTAGTATTGGACTTACACCAATATCGATACTTACACTGCTCATCGATACTCTTACTGATGCTATTCGGCATAATTTGGTGTACAAAATAATGATGTCACATAAAAAGATGTGACAGTTGATCTTTTTAGAGATATAAGCTAAATTCTGTCCTGAGCTTTCCGTATATATAATGACGGAGAAGAAATCGCTACAAATGTCTGCTACCAAATTTCTGGCAGTGAAGTGCAAAGCACCACTCCCTCACACTGATGTAATCTAGCATCACCCATTAGAACAATGACAGTTATGTTAGAATGCATTACTGCTGCATAAATATTGATAGCAGATCTGTTTGTCCAAGTGCTTATCCATATTTCAGTACTGCCCAGTCAGAAACCAGCACCAATGAAACCCACACCCCTACAATCACAGGGGTAACTCCCTAACCATCAGGCCACCAGCTGCCCCACTAGTACTGATTTTAGACACCCATCTCTAGTCAAATGTCTGAAAGTAGTCATCATTTTACATGGGAAAAAGTCAGATGCAGTACTTTTGTCACTCAAGCTTGTCCGACCTAGCAACAGTTGCTAGGAGAGGCACATTTGTAGGCAGCCATGCATCCGCCTTCTACCTGGCCGTCTTACCTCCACGTTTCCTCTGACCTCTTCCGCCCCGAGCAGACCCCGGTCCGCGGGACCCCTGCCGTTCTCTCCCCACACATCCTCCCATAGCGGTCAGTGGGACACGAGCCACATGGCTCGCTGGCTGTTGATCTCGATCTGAAACAGGAAAATTGGAGTCCTGCACAGACCTGGACTGGAGATCAGCAGGTTTGTGAGTTGGAAAGGCCTTTTTAAATGAAGGCAGCTGCTTGTAGATGGCTTTTTCCCTTTCAATTTTATTTTAGACTACTCCACGTCTGTTATAGATGACGTTTTAGCCAGCTTCCAAGATTTTTTTGCTGTTTTTGTTTTTTGCTGTTTTTGTTGTGTCCAGCCTTCCTCTTTTGAACTTTTTCAGTAGCAACAACTTGTCTAAATCCAAAAAAAATATGAGTATGAAAAAAAGTTATGAAAAAAGTTGTCAAGAATTTTTTAACCAACGTGATTTCTGTTTCTGAACTTCAGAGGCAAGGCAGCAGCGAGGCTAGCTACGAGTTAGCCAATTAACCGTTACCGTTGCTGCCGATTAAACCGAATATTTTCGGTCTAAAGCACAAATACAGCTCAAACACGACCTCGATAAGGTTGTGAGGAGTCCAGCAGACATAGTGACACCAACTCTCCTTGACTATCCGATCCAACTTCTTCTCCCGAGTGGAGGAGAGACAACTTTCTCTAGGCTGCCAGCACAGCTAACTAGGTTAGCTCTCCTGCTCCAGCTGACCAAATAGTCCAGACCCGGAGTCAGTCTACAGGGCAAACAAACACAAACAATAAACATATCTACATCTTTCTTCTGCAGATGTCCGACATAGACAATCGATATTTGTAATTAAAAACCTTTTTTTTTTATTTTTTTATTTTTTTACCTCCGAGTCCAGACCTGACTGAGAGAGACACTCTCAGGCTGCCTCTGGCTCTGGCTGCCTTGGCGCATGCGCAGAAGTCTCACACCGAAACGTGAGAAACCCTCAGCGATTGGACAGAATCGATTATTTATTTTTTACATATATATATTAAACTCTTCATATAATTATATATATATATTTTTTATGAAGAGTTTAATACATATAGACTTTTTGTGAACTACCCATATTATGCAATATTTTACTGGCGAAAAAAGCTTGAAAGTGAGAACACAAGGCAACATTATTATACACAGTACATTTAATTTGTATTTTAGGTGTCATTAAATATTAAGATATTAAAATTAATATTAATATTTCTAAATATTAATTTAAGTAAATATTAAGAGTAATATTACTTGGCGAATATATATATATATATATATATATGCAACAACATTGATTTTATATATATATACGGTATATTACACTATATACTTTATATATGTGCAATATACTGTAATATACACTAAATATGTGTATTATATATATATATATATATATATATATATATATAATGTTTTAATATAATATACAAACGTTGTACTAAAGTGGTATATAGAGTATCATTATAGCGTTAATTTCACT
>JBBJLS010091389.1:0-22094 GCA_037577275.1 Bryconaethiops microstoma | reverse complement strand
CTGTATAATCTCAGGCTGGCCATAAATGAACACCACACACATACATGCAAAAGGTAAAAGCAGAGTGCAATTTGTTTCACTGTTAGAAGTTTTAGGCAGTTGGGAGTGATTTTTCACACTTTGAGGCTTTAGGAATGCTAGCCCTGATGTGAATGCCCAGGTTCCTTTTAAAGTGATGTGGACTGACACTGCAGACTTAAATGGACATAGAAAGCAAAAAAAGCTCAAAGGCTGCATTTATTTATTTTTTTTATGTGGTAATATTCCCAGGTGTCCAAGTGTGTTTCACAGTCTTCATGACATCTGAGAATGAGAGAAAATTAGGGGGGAAAGGCAGGGCTGGTAGAATAAATGTTGTAACTTACTGGCTTGGTAAATGCTTATAGTAAGTGACTTTCAAAAATACATTTTTCATAATGTTTACTTTTTCATAATGTTTTTACTTTTTCTGAAAATCTGATGACTGAATTTTTCTGACAAATCAAATGTACAAAGAGTGGGTGATGATATTACACATGCAGCTGATTACATATTCTGCAATGAGCAACTCGCAGTGCCTGTTTTTGCATGGATTTCCTGTGTCTTTTAAAACAAGGAGCACAGTGAATTTGCAATGTACGTATGAGTGCAGACGCAGCCCAAAACATGCCTTGATGCAAATGGATATGCAAGAGCAATGTGGCTAAATTTAATGTTAGTTTTAACAGCTTAGTATGCAAACTGTACTGAACCTCCACTAACTGCAGGATTTAAAAGTGTGTAATTAAACAGCGCACTTGAAGCTTGAACCTCAGTCTAACAGCACTGTTGATGGTAAAGGAAATCTCTGAACAACATGTCTTTTGAATGTCTAAGGTAACTTTATACCTGATTTTAAAAAGTGGAGGAAAATCGCTTCCCACAAGATGCTTAAAATAGTAAATAGCTCAGAATATGTAATCAGTGACACATGTAGTTGCTTCACTTTTTGTGTGCCAGTTGCATATGTATGAGGAAGAGAAGTGTATTTTGCTTTACACTAAGCACATGATCCATAAACAGCATGTTTATGCATGTGCACTAGTTTTATGCATAACATGCAGGCAAAATGCATCCAATCTGTGCCTGAAACGCAAAAAGCTTAGTACAATAAGCCCTCTGTTTTTTATAATAGTATTTGTCATGTTTAAGCATGGCCAGTTTATAGTTTGACTTTTACATGAGAACTATACAAACTGAGATACACGCCAGGGGAGTGAAGAACATCAGTCAGAAACTAAATGAACAGTAAAATGTGGCAGATTATCAGATTATGCTGGCATTTGTTTGACCTGTTACTGTGAGTATGGTACTGGTTTTCATTGCAGGAGAAATGAAGCAGTTTCATTTAATCTTGGAATTCAAATGAGCCTTCATAAATGATTAACAAGGTTCTGGTCTTTGCATAATTATCATCAGTGGCATGCAACGACAATTTATTTCCCTGCCAGCTCACTCCTGAATGTTCATGCCCTATAATAAAAAGTCAATCTGTGATTCAAACCTTTCTAGATTGTCACTCAAGTATTTATTTCAAAATGCTAAAAAATGTTTCCAGTCATTTTAACCTCAATAGGTTTGTTTTACTGAGTACTTCATGAAAAACATTAAACATCTTAATGATCAATTTTCACCCCACAAAGGCCAGGATGTGACAGGATGACAAAGTCTCTCTCACTGATGTGAAAAGTGAGCTTGTGGGGTTTAGTGGTGAAGGCAGTTTAAATGAAAGATAATGTGTTTATCAGACAGTGGGAGAAAGTGACTGGCATTCATGTTCTGTTATTCACATGACTGGCATGTATCTTCTAATTACTAAGATCATCCTTTAGGTTAGAAATTTGAAAAGCTAAATAATTTAATAGTCAACAATTAAATCTTGATGCATGTGTTAAAAAATAGCCCCATGTGCTCCCCCTCACACATAAGCATCTTTAACATCTTAAATTTCTTCATTAAGCCACTTAAACTAATGATGTGCAGATTCAGAACATGCTCAGTTCACCGCTTGTTTCTGTTTTCTGTTTTAAGATTCTTCATCTGCAGTGATACTGATCATATTTATTTATTTATTTATTGATAGATTGATTGATTAATTGATAGATTGATTTTAGATATTTCAGACCTTCAATTAAACCCTTTCAGTCTGATCCCTTTCATACCTTGGAACAAAAAGTAAACACAGCGTCACACAGAGACCAAATCAGTGTAGGCTGAACAATGATTAAAAGGTTTTTTCTGTGAACAGATTTTCAATTACATTAGTGTTGTTTTCTAAATTCCATATCATTTTAAAGTGTAAATCACATCTGTTCAGCTCATAAATGAATTTGTAATCTATTTCATGCATGCTAGGGGGTGAAACTTTAATTACTGTGTTTGATTGTAATGGTGATCTACAATGGGAAAAGTGTTATTCTCTGTTTCATGCAAACACTCTCTACTATTTTATATGTCTTCTTTCTCTATTTCACACTTTCTCAAAGCGATATCTCACCATACATCCTCTCTAATCAATGAGAGCAAAGTAGTATGTTTTACTTGCTTGCAGGTCTATACCTTCTTAAGCCTTTTTGTGCCTTTCAATCCAACAACTGCCAGATTGCTCAAAATTCAAGCTCTCCTCTGATTTTCTGTCAGGGTTTTTTAAACACAACCACAATCACACAACTCGGTGTTAGGAAAATATTAACTACAATAACACTTTCCTTGTACCATGACTCAGTGTCCATTTCATCAACTCCACTTGTAGTCCTTTTGTTTCTCTGCATCATTTGTTACAAACTTTACATTATTTATCATAGCCGAATGACCCCCATCACCAGTGAGCAGGTTTCATTTTGGTGGTGGATCAATTATTGTATCAATAGGTTTGGTGCATGTAATAACATGGACAGCAAGTGGCCAAATGTATGTAAGAGAGCTGATGCAGCACAAAGTTTGTCTGATGCGCTCACAATATCCTTGAATTTATTCAGTGTACTAAAACTATTGCATATCACAAAACTGAGCTTGGCCCCAGCCACTAAGTGTACAGTCATGACGCACAGTTTAAAAGGCACAGTCAATCTAGATGGAACAGGGGGTCCTCAAGTTACGACATAAATCCGTTCCATCAACAGTGATGTAACCCAAATTTTGGTTTAAGTTGAAACACACCTTAGCCTAAGTTACTTACCAATTCTAACACAATTGTAAAATCATAAAAAAAAAACACAACTAAGCCACAGAAAAAGGAAAAGGAAAACTTCCTCACTTAAACACTGCGTTACTGTGTATTCTTCCGGTGCACAAGCAAACTAGTTTACAAACTAGTACGAAGCTAACAGTGTAAGCCGAGTGGGAGTGGGAGTGGGAGTGAGCGTTGTAAATTCGAAATGTCGTATGTCGAGACTGTTAACTCGAGGACCCCCAGTGCATTGTGTAATATGGCATGCAGAATGTGTGAACTGGCCATAAAAGCGAGAGATTGAATGACTTGACCTCTTCAACGGGTGAAAGAAGACTATTTGAATGTTACTTAATTATTTAAGGCCAAAAGGAATTTTGAATATAGATTATACCAAATCATGAGAGGTACAGAGATCTTGTATGTTGTTGTAGTATCATCTTACGGCTGATTTGTTTGAAAAAGACATGCAGATTAAAGACATCAGTAGAAAAAACATGTACAAATAAATACATATTTCTTGATGGAAGTTTTGAGGAAGTTTTTGAAAAGACAATATTTTGTTTGGAATATGTATGCATTATGCTTCACCATGCAAATATACTGAGAGCCATAGACTACCACAGCAATTCCAATATATATATAGTATATAGTAATGTTATAATCTGTATTTTTCTCTTGCAAATCTTTAACAAAAGGATTTTTTCCAAGAACACTCTGTCATTTGGTTGTTTTCACCTTTTTTTCCTTACCTTGAAGCATGAAGTTCGACTCAAAAGCAAAATTATTCAAGTTATCTGACACAAAATGAAATCATTAGTGTCTGACATGGGCTCATTGAAATTCATGACGGTGCTCTCTGCATGACAATGCCTGGAAGAGTGGAACAAACTTGATATTTCCCTCATTTGGACCTGCTGTTCAGAAGCTGGAGAAAGGGACTTTCATTACTCAGGGTTCCCCTTTCATCGGTCCATCCAGAACTGACAGGTGACCTTTTATGATGTCACTCTTCCATGGACTGTCGGATTCATTCTGTTCATTTGGGACTGAGAAGAAGGGTGAAGAGGTCTTCATCCTACTGTGAGTTTTTTTTTTATTTTTTTGTTAATGCACAGGGTCAGACTGATCAAGTGTGTGATTGCCAATTCAATCTGTGCATGTTCTAATCACCATTAATTATGTATGGTTGTTATTAGATTGGGTTGTTGAGGTAGTAATGTGACTGATCTCTCTCTCTCTCTCTCTCTCTCTCTCTCTCTCTCTCTCCCCATTTGTTCATATGTTTGTGTATGTGCATGTACCAGAAGCATATAGCTGCTGGTGGTCTTGTTGAAAATAACCCCAGTTGATTCTCACAAAGAGCGGTGCAATTGACATATGCAACCCCACTCACTTGCTCTTTACACTAGAGCTGTCTATAGACAGTGAGAGGGAAGTGTCCTCACTGCTGGTGTTTGACCAAATGATCTCTCCATATAAACCTTTTTTTGAAGGGATGCATGTAGGTGTTTCAATTTGGGTTTTTTAAAAAGCAGTCTACACTGTTTTATAGATTCAAGGTTTTATTCCTATATGCATAATTGCTATAAAGCACCCCAGTATTTGACACTGTTTTGATAGAGTGTTCTGCTGAGAGATAGATCAACACATTTTGTGTTTCACCAAGCGCACAGCACATAAACCGCATGCTCAGACTTGTGCACCAGTTTTACACAAAACACATGGGCAGATGCAAAACTGATGCAAAAGGCATAGTACACCCACAATGAAACAATGTTGAAGTCAACAAGTTCAAGGCAAAACAGAAAATGAAATGAGAAGAAAGCACTGTTAATGAAGTTATTTCCCACAAAAACAAGGGTGAAAATGATAATGTGGCTAAGAAAATTGAGTTTGTAAAACACTATCTTGGACTGCACAAACAAATTGAGACTGCATAACGATACATTCTGTGCAGAGTTTACTCATATATCCGACGCTGAGTTCAAAGTGTGCTAGTCTTGTGCCTCTATCTATCCATTGTGTCCTATGCCATTTTTAATGGAAGTCTCAACAATATGCCTTTTGAGACACCAATGCAAAATTACACCATATTTTAAAAGGCAGGGAAAATGCACAAAAAAACGAATGCACATGCATGAGGAAGAGAAGTGCAATTTGAGTTTTACCAAACACACAGCCTTTAAACTGCAGCTTATGCACCTTAAACTGACTTAGTACATCCAACCCACAGTGTATATTCACTTTACATTTCATATGCCCTGACCGTCAGGACGGTGCTAGAGCCTAGCTTTGGAGCTATATTTTAAACCATTGAGCAAGGCTTGGAACCGGGTCAGAATTGATAATGGCTTGCTTGGTAAGTGGAGAATTAAGTAGAGCCTGGTATAAGAATTTAAGCCTTACCTTGAGCGCAGTGTGGCTACAGGCCCGCCACTGGCACCTCTCCAGAACTTGCAGGCCTAACTTGAAATCCCTGTATAGCAACTTGCTCTGATTTCCACTTGTTCTAATGGTTACCACCTTAAATGCACCTTTACTTTCCAGAGTTTGCAGCCTCATCTTGTGGCTTCCTCAGACGTGACTGATTCCTCATGGTGGAGGGTTATTTCATTCTAAGTGCCACTGGCTTGAATGTACCTTGAACATACACAACAGAGTCCTGAGTCTTGAGCCCCTTTAATGGTGTGTTGTTCTAATCCCATGTGGGAAAGATCTAGCTTGTACTAACCTCTACCATGTTTTACATCTTGGTTTTCCCTCACTTGGAAGCCCACTTTGGGGTGGCTTGTTCTGATGGCTTGGTCTAGAGTTTTCTTGGTTTTATGGACGTTCAGAGACATTGTTTTTTCAGGGCTGTTATGCACAATGAACCGAACACACGTTAGCCATACAAGGACTGTGATTAATGTCCACCATGCCTCAGTCTGGAGCTCCTCTGCAAAGTATTTATCTATGCATGAACTACCCTGGCTTGGGCCAAGTGCAGCTGGCGGGTCTGTATGCTGAGAGTGAGGCTAAAAGGTAAATTTACTAAGCGACACGGGCTTAAAAAATTAGCCCAGACAAATGTAATATGTCACAACCCTTTTGACACAATCACATACAGACTGTGTGAATCTTAGCCTAGCATAAATCAGCTCCATCTTAAGCTACATGATTTTATCCTGATTCTTCCACTCCCAATCAGTTTTTGGAAATCGGTGACATATTCCCAGGTCAGAAGCAAATTTTAATTTACTCAGAGCCTGCAAATCAATTCTCGATCTTTACGTGTGAATTGTTCAAAGATGGCATTTGAGAGACTCACAGACATTCCAACAGATATATAGCTTGCTGAATTTCTGGATCTATCAGTAAGTGCAAGTCCTGTAGTGTGAAAACTAATTGATAGTGAGTGCAGCAATGGACCACAGCCAATGACGGTGCAATACAATTATATATTTATATTCTTTCTTTGTAATTTTTTGCTGCAAATCCATACACAAAAAACCTGGATCACTCGCTTGGAAAAATAATCTCATGCATGGTATCACAGTATTACCTGTCTCTTCTTGTGTGCAATATCTTGACAAAAAGTAAGTTAAAAACCAGACAGACTGGTTGGATTTCCCCTTAATGAAAGGTCGTATAATCTTGATATCTTGACAGAAAAGGAGGGCTTGGCCCCACAAGCCCATTTATACCAGCTACCCCCATTTATACCAGTACGTGCCACTGTGATATGTGGCTGTAGCCTATTTCCTTCAGCAGTGCAGTCATGCGCCTGCATATTCCAACAACATACAGTGATACAAAATAAAACACTATCAAGACTGTGTACATTTGAATGAGAACACAGGTTAGCATGAACCTAACCATCAATGCAACATTTCACTGTAAGCATGTGATTGTTCATGACTAGCACATTTACCAAAATGAGGAAATAAAAACTACGCAAACCTAAAGATGTAAACTAAAACATATGACAATAGGCACTGAAAATGTTTATTGACAATTTGTATCTCTTCTTATATGACAGCAATGCAAGCAAATTGTGTTGTTTTTTTTAGACATTTACTTCCAAACTGGCCATCCCTTTCTTCTGTCAAGGTGTCAGGTCTTGCTTTTACTGATGGGATAGATATTCAGGAGAAAGAATTTTCTTTAATATGGCTATAATAAGACAAGATTCACATAAGTAACATAACTTAAGGCTGTCTTTGTGCCGTTTAGTATGTCCAGAATAATCCCATGTCATTTGTTTTGCTCTGATTTATTCAATAAATATTTAACTTTTCATACTGTTCAATTTGTTCATGAAATGTACTTATAGGTTGGTTTTTAATATGATTTCTCTAGGATATTTAATTTTTATTTATTTTTAATGAAAGATTGGTGAAATCATGAGGTGCATTTTCTTCTAGTTGGTTTTTTGCAGCCACTTCAGCTCACAATGACCGTGGCTGAGTTTGTTTACATCTGAAAATGTCAAATGCCATTTCAGCCCCTGATGTTGCCATTTCCATGGAGATTGAATACATTATTCATACAATAAATAAGTAAACTGGACAGAGCAGTTTTTTCCAACTGTATAAAACTCATATGTGGCAATATTTATATTTTCCTGTTTATGAACTGTTCTGTGAGGTATTACGGGATGTTAAAGGAACGTTCATTCCACCAGTCAGTGTGAGACTGAAGGGATGCTTGAATTGCATTAAAATCAGCTAGAGATGCTTTATTTAATAAAGTACCCCTGTATCTAATAAACAAACTGTATCTGTTAATCCTATGTCATTTATGCAATGAATATCATTCATGGTATAATAATTTAATTGCAGTCAGTAAAATTATGTGCTTTGTGTTGCATTCAGTGCACATGATCACTTATCAGCAGGGTTTTAATCCCACAAATCATTTCCCATTTTAGGTCTTTGCGGAAGGATTGGTTTACAAATTACTTTTGATTTGCTAAATATGAAATAAACCGTACTTGGTTGCTGTAGATCAAGTGTGTTTGAGGGCTCAGCAGGATTGCTGTACTTTCATTGCTGTTCTTTTATCCCTATCATCTATCTATCTAATCCTACTTGTTCTTCAGAGGGCTGTAAAACCTGTAGAGCTTCCAACAGAAATAAACATTGGCATCTATTTTTCTTTCTTTCGGCCTGCCTGTCTGTTTTTCTTTTCTTTCTTTTTCTTTTGAGTTCTACCAGGCATTCTTGCCTACAGGATTAAGGAGGTGATGAAGTTATTTTAGCTAATGCCACAATTACATCAAAACAGGAAATCAGTAAATCTGCGAGAAATAGGAAAGAACAGTAAACAGTGTCTTATATCAGTCATGACTGATATAAACACTTATCCAACTGCTTCCCCAGCACATTTTACAGCATTTATCATTTTTTAAAACAGACGGTTCCCGGTGTATCATGTTTTCAACATTAATTCTCACTTTGCAAGAGCTCAGAGTATTCAGAGATTTTCTGAGCTAATAGCAATAGGTGACTAGAAGGCCACACGCACAAGATGAACAGGATTAAAATATTTAAATGAGTGCTGACAAGAAAGACAAGAGGAAGGCATTTTCAAAGACAAGAGATAGACAATTGTAGATATGCACAGGGATAATCTGAACTTCTGATATTATTTGCTTTGCAGTGATTACATTTCATTTTTTAGAAATTATTATTATTGAACATACTACGTGCACAGGCGTGAGCCTGCTGCAGCATGTTGTGACAGTCACACATCCACACAATCTATGCAATAGCCTGTTGCTTATCATAGTATATTTCTTACTGGGAAATCATTATGTAAAGGACTATGTGCAATATTGTATAATGTTCTTAGCGAGTATTAAAACATTATTATTATGTGCAATATCATGTGATGTTTTCTAAATGAGTGCTGAATCACTTAATTACTTGCAATATCTTGTGTGCAATAGTCTTCATGTGCAATACTACTACTTAGGTCAATTTTACTTTTTCATTGCTTAATGTTACTTCTGATTTTTGTAATAAGTGCAATAACTTATGGCAGTTTTTCACTCAACTGTGTTACTTATATATAGTATTTCTATCAAGCATTTCTGTATATAGCATAGGGTTTTCGTACTGAGCTTTTTTCTTATCTACAGATTTTTAAATAAAAATTTTTTGTTCCTGTCTCAGTGTGTCATTGCAGTCACTACATAAACAATTTCCTCCAGGATCAATAAAGTTTTCTGATTGTGATTAGTATATATAATTTAAATGTAGAAACAGAACTGGACTCAGAATTCTGACTGGCTTCTGCTTTGTTTTAGAGGGATCCTTTTTTTCTGTGGAACTAGAGGGAGTTCTAGGAAAGGCTAAACCCTTCCGCTATGAACAGAGGTAGGACTGAGATACTGGGAAAAAATGGAATGGAGGCAAATTACCAAAACTGCGTCATGAGAAACAGATGGTAAAAATGAAAATTTATAGGAAGTCATCAAAATATCAAACAATCAGCAATGCAAGTTCAGCAAAAAGAGTGTTTTTTTTGTGCCCTAAAAGTTCACTTTTCTCATCCTTTAATACACCAACATACAGCATGCATTTATTCCACTTATAAACCTGCGGCATATAATAAACAATATACAATATAGAGAAGATTCCACATAGAGTTTCTGTCTCCAGTCTTTGGAGCAATGCATTGTTTCATTATGATGCTTTTTCCATTTCAGCTTTGAGCTCACTGTTTAATGTAGACAGCAACCAGGCCTAAGCACCTAAGATGAGATTGGATATTACCCAGCCATGGTAATATGATAGCCCTCTCTCACCAGTGTGCCCTTTTCCTAAACAGAAGAAACAGTAGCTGTGTTTAGGGGAGAATATATTTCTAGCTCTTACTGATGAGAGCTAGAAATATATGTTTAAAATTTGTTCATTACTACATTTGGTTGCAGTGATCATTGCAGAGCCTTATCGGTCATAACTGTTTTTCTAACTCTACATCCTAGGTTTTGCCTGCAGTTTAGCACAACATGCTACAAATCTGTGGGAGTAAACAAGCAGGTGGGAAAGAATAATTGACATTTTCCACATAAAATCATTCATTTGGATTAAAAATATAATAGCACACTCTGGATGCCTCCCATTTCCTGCACCTGTTCAATTTTACATTTTGTTTTTTAGGACTACAAGTTGTAGTCTGTTTTTCAGGTATGTTAGAAGGTGGCTTAGGGGATGCTGCTGTTGGACTGATTGTGAAGTGCTTACAACATGACTGACATTTATGAGCTCCCTTTCCTATCTCTTATTCAAACGTCTTTGGAGGGTCACTAAGATGTCTGAGGGACATCCACAAGTAATTTGGTGACATTTCAGGTTCAGCCCAGTCATTTGATGTGGAGGATGAAGTTTAACTTTGTGAAGGTTTGCAAGAAGAGGCTGAGGCTATGCAACATGTTCTTTAAGTCATCTCTAGGAATTTGATAACTCTCTCTAAGTGGTGTTCATTATCTTCTATAGTCTGGATTTCAGAGGGTTTAGAAAGATGTGCTGTGTTTAATGCAAAAGTAGGGCAGAAGTAAGCATTTAGACTTTTAAGTTAAAGTTTAAGTTTATCATAACAAAGATTACTTCATAAACACATTGCACTCTAAAGGCAAATAAGCATCTCTCTCTCTCTCTCTCTCTCTCTCTCTCTCTTCAGTACTGTGAGTGGTTTACTGACTTACTGATTAAACTGATTACTGAACTGATTCATTTATGAACAACAAAATGCTCTGTATAGGCATCCTTGCCGTTATCTCAGAGAAAAGGATGCAAATCATCTAATGGAAATGGCTTTTGATTTCCTCACTCACTCACTGACTCACTCAGTCATTCACTAACTTACTCACTCATTCACTCACTCAATCTTGTTAGTCTGGATGAACATTCTCTACAAAGGTACTGTAAGCACTCACATAGCTTTTGATGCTTGATAAGAGTAGAGCTTTGCATCAGTGATCAATTGTGAGAACTGTGTGTTCTTGTTTTAATAATCACCACATATTTCAAATCCTCAAAAAACACAAAGAAGTATGAAAGTAATGGCAAATAAATCTTTGCAACATGCAATTAATGTGTGATTACTGTTTTGGTTTTACTTGACACCCCTACCAATAGTTCTAACAATAACTATTCTGCTGCAGTGTCCTGGTGTTTTTTTTAGTTTTGTAAGAGCTGCCTAAAGTGGCTTACATCATTTTTACATTATATTCTATTCCAACTTAGCTTGTGTTGATGGGAGACCACACCTCTTTTTCTTCTCATTAAATGTATCGATCACCAGTCTTTGAAACCTATGCAAACAAAACTGCTTAGTCAGCAGGAAACTGCTAACAGGGAGTGTTTTTTTTCCCCCTTCTTTAGTCTAGTGGGACATTAAGAGGAACATTACAGAGCTTTCAAGTACTTTAGGCTAATATCTGCTCAGCTGAAAAGCAGGTAATCTACAAATAGGCTGTCATGCCAATAGTTTGAAGAACACAATCAATAAGACTCATGATCTCGACAAAAGGTTTTTGAAAGGTTTTCTTAAACTGTATAAGGAATGGCAAGCCCCATTGTTTAAGCACATACGGCTTATTTGTACATAACGCTGTACAGAAACACTTACACTATATGGACAAAAGTATTGGGACCCCTGACCATTACATCAACGAGGACTTTAATGACATTGCATTCAAATACATAGACTTTAATATGGAGTTGGTCCCCTTTGCAGCTATAACAGCTTCCAATCTTCTTGGAAGGCTTTCCACAAGATTTTGGAGTTTCTGTGGGAATTTGTGCCTCATTCATTCTGTAGAGCATTTATGAGGTCAGGCACTGATATTGGATGCTCGCAATCTCCGTTTCATTTCTTCGTAGAGGTGTTAAATGGGGTTGAGGTCAGCGATCTCTGTGGATTAGTTAAGTGTGTCCAAAATGTCTTGGTGTGCTGAAACCTTAAGATTGGCCTTCATTGGAAGTACGGGGTCTAGCCCAAACCCTGAAAAACAGGTGGGTGCCAGTACTTTTGTACATATAGTGTATGTTGTAAGAGAAAACCAATATTTACTGCCTGCTTTAAACTTACACAAGTAACCTGCGTTGTAATAGATTAGGCTTACACAAACGATCAGTTAATCCTTACACAAGTGATCTGCTTAGCAACAAGTGAGCTGCTTCTCATCCCCGCCTGCCCCAGCATCACCACCATCATCATTGTGGCACTGGTCTCGGGAGTGCCCATTTTGCAGACAGGTCTGCGACGAGTGTGGCCAAGAGGGCCATTGGCCAGTGTCCAGAGCAACGAGACAATGAGCGGCTAAGAGACACTGAGGTTCGAAATAGGGACCCGGAAAAGGCCTTGCAGAAATACAAAAAAAACAAAGCACGCCCGAGGGGAGGACATTAAGAGTAACATATGGCCAGTGTATTGACAATTCAAATACACTGAGGCAGCTTTAGATGTAAAAAAAAAAACCCAAAAAAACCTTTTTTTGATTGTAAATATTTGACTGAACATTTTGTATGTGTGAATATATGTATGTGTATACGACGGGGTGAATAGTTCCCGTATGCCATCTTATTACCAGGCATGAATTAATAGTGAAATTTTGCAGCAAATGATCGTAACATTACTTGTGATCCAATCCTATAATATTACAAGGAAGAGTGTGTGAGCATCTGGTCTTTAGTTGACATGTGGCGAACGGCACTGAGGTTTAAAACAATTAAAGGCAAAGTTAAAATCACAGTGTATTAAGCAAAATACATTTTCTTTTTGGGCTTCGTGTGAAACATGACTAAGAAAGCATCTGCAAGCGGGTGGCCAACTGGTTGCAGATGAGAGTAGTACTCCAGTACCCCAGAGAGAAACACAGTTGCCAGTGTGAATGACATATTGTTTTTTGTGTGAGGAAGAGGAGAGTAAATTGACTTTACTCTCTGCTTCCCTGTTAGCAAAAGGCAAACATGATGTGCGTCTAATTAAAGGGTGTGATCCCGTTGTAATTACTCCAAAAAGCTATTTCCGTCCGTTTCGTAAACAGTTCAGTTGTGCCCTGAGGCAGTGATGGGGTAAGTCCTGTGTTTAATGCTTTTCTGAAGGCTGGAGTTATAATACCTTGTCCTGACTCTCCTTTCCGAGCTAATAGTTCCCCCGTTAAAAAGGCAACACAGTCCGGGAAGCCTGAAATCTTGGAGATTCGTACAGGACCTCAAGTATTGAATCCTTACACTATTTTAAGCCAAATGCTGTCTGATGCAGCATTGTTTTCTGTGGTTGATTTGGCAAATGCATTTTTCAGGGTCCCTATACATCCAGACAGTCAGTTTTGGTTCGTACACGATTACTAGAATCACCACTAAAGTAGGTAGCGGTGTTGGTGCATGAGTGAAGTTCTGCTTCCTTTTGAAATTATACTCAGTAAAAATAAAAGAATTAAGAGTGTTTAAACTCTAGAACATAGTGAGAGTCATCCTTCCAGAATCTCCAACACTTTACACAACCTATGTGTGAACTGATGGGCATCTCTCTCTCTGCATGTCATGTCTGTGTGCTGATAACAAGGACATTGCGAAGAAAAGGAGAGAACTTTTTTGGTTGTCCTTTTGACATCATAGAAATAAAAATGAATAGAGAAGTTCTTCTTGTATGCTCTTGTTTAGAATCATGAAGACTTAAAACAAATTGAGTTTAGGCTAGGATTCATTAAACAGTGTATGTTTCCACTAAAGGGCCCAGCAAATGCCTACAGCCACCGCAGCACAACGGCTGTGCTCCTGCCACTTTTAGTTAATATAACTGTTCTGCTTGTGGATGTGCAATGAAGAAAAGCTTTGTTGCATGTGTACTAATCCAGAGTCTGTAGGTTTCTCTCCATATTCATGAGTTAAATTGACACATGGGACAACTCATCTGTCAAAAGGTGGGATGATAGCATAAATGCAAAAGTTGTGGTTTGCTCCAGGCTTCACTTCCTATGTGGCCAAATTTTGCACAAAATGCTTGGTCTGCATCCAAAATAATACAGCAAGAGGCCATGCAGTGGGCATGGGAGCACAACCAGCTCCAGATTTTCCTTTTGATTATTTGCTAATTGATTTCATTGAGCTAATGCCAGTTGAGGGAAAACGCTACTGTCAAGTGATAGTAGACATGTTCAGCAAGTGGGTTTACGCTTTCCCGGTGAAGGCAGAAGATGCACAATTAGTGGTGAAGGTACTGGTATGGGATGTGATCCCTAGGTGGGCAATACCTATCAAAATGTCCTGTGATAATGGCACTCATTTTAGAAATCAGATTGTACAGACATTAAGTAATTACTACAACATTGGTCTAAAGTTTCACTGCATGTACCACCCCCAGGGTATAGGGGCTGTGGAACGTGTGAATGGCATGTTAAAGAACAAGCTTGCCAAATGTTGTGAAAATACAGGGTTAAATTGGATCTAGACCTTACCCCTCACACTGTTTGAAATAATTTATGGGAGAAGTGGACAAACAGTACTAACCAAGGTTGTGGTACCTGAAGGGGTAAGCATGGTGGTTGCATACTGCTCAGCTTTCTCAGGGGGCCGGACATACCATCCAACCAAGAGACTGGGTGGTGATAAAGGACTTCAGACGAAAGAGGGGAAACCAACACCCGTGGCAAGGTCCATTCCAGGTTCTCCTGACATCTCCAACAGCCGTGAACGTCCAAGGCCGAGTGACGTGGACACACATCTTACACTGCAGACAAGTACCACAGTCGGAGAAAGATGAAACATCTTCCAGGTCTCCTGACCCTTAGCCTCCTGTTGGCATTGCTCGCCACAGGAGAGGGACAGATGGCACAAAAGCAATCCAAGTATTCAGCTCAATGTAATAATAATGTGGCATGTACACTAGCAATGCCAGTGCAGGAGCATATGCTTCCTAATAAGTCTTGTCCGGTTTGTCATTCGATTTCACAGGCATCTGTTTCAGTTCTAGTTTCGGCATTGCACGCACAGGCGCTGCAAGAGACATGTACTTCCTTTAATTTGTCAAACAATTGGATTTTGCAGGGCATTTAAGTATGAACACAGTAAAAGTTGCATAATAGCACATACAACCATACAGGGTTTAATTGTAAGTCTCAAAATGTCGAAGAACATTCGTTCTTTCCAGATCTATGAACATCCGAGGGCTGATTATTGTTTGTGCATGGGAAATAGTTTAGGCTATTGTTTGAGGGTAAGAAAAATGTAAACATAAGTTTTGGGTTGAAAATGGCACCGAAACTAATGGCACACATACACAGAATTCAATAGTACCAGTAAACTACACATATCCAGGGCATGGGATGATGTATAGCTGTGGTCGACATGCATATTCTCATGTGCCTACAGCTTGATGGGGATGTTGTTCTCCAGCAACGGTAATGCTTCATTTATCAGCTGTAATTCCAGTAGGGTCCCAAAAGTCCTCAAGTTTTTTCCCAGTTAAGCATGTGAAGACAAATATGGATAAGATGGCAGGCAGGTACAATTGGTATGTCCTAAGTAACCCACAGACTACTCCAGGAGAAAATTTAGGTTGGTCTTTGCTTATAGGAGCAGGTACAACTGTAACTATTAATAAGGTAAAATGGGCTGGCTTGGGAAACCAAACAGAAGAGGCATTGTTACTGTTAAATGTGGAAGTGACTGAAATTAGAGAAGCAGTACTTCAGGATAGGTTAGCGTTACATCTGTTATTGGCAAGGGAGGGAGGAGTGTGTAAAGTGTTGAATACATCTCGTTTTCACATTCCTGACTATAGTGGTAATGTTACTAATATCATCCAGTACATGAAGGTTAACTTCACATCCCCTCCTCCAGCACCTGTTACATTCCTAGACCATTTAGGTTGCCAGTGGTTGCCAGGTTATCGTTGGGCTTTTCATACCATATTAACTATAGGAATAGTTGGCCTACTAACCATGTTTTGTGCTCCTGTGGTAATATCTTGCTTCCGCAGTGCTATCTCATCTACGGTAGGTGCACTATTGATGCAACACCATACTTTTATACAACTAACCGTGATGCAGAATAATGATGATACTTGTATCACAGTAGATGTAGATGGAAAAAGGAAAACATATGGTTGTTCAAATAACAAAAGGGGGGAAATGTAAGAGAAAACAGATATTTACTGCCTGCTTTAAACTTACACAGTAACCTGTGTTGTAATAGGCTAGGCTTACACAAATGATCAGTTAAACCTTACACAAGTGATCTGCATAGCAACAAGTGAGCTGCTTCTCATTTTATTTTATAGACTGCCATGTAAGGATGAGTGGAATCAAGTCATGGCCGTATAAGGCATGTATGAGCGTTAAAGGCTTGCATTGTTATTTGTACAACCCAACGTTTTCAGTTCCATGTCTAGTTTTGAAGGTATATAAGCTCACTGCGAAGAGCTATGATTTTGAGTGCTTTGACTGAGACTGCCTCAGTGAACACTCTCCCCGCGGACAAGGAATAAAGATTTTGTTTGAGTGAAGAATCCATGTGTTTTGCTGATTTTCCACCACAATGTTCAAGCCAAAATGTCTATTGTTATTAACTTTCACCAAAATGTATATAGATGTTGTGTCTCCCTTCTATCTATCTATCTATCTCTCTCTCTCTCTCTCTCTCTCTCTCTCTCTCTCTCTCTCTCTCTCTCTCATGCTAAAGATATACAGAATTACCTGAAGTAAAGTGAAGTATCAGAGGATTGCAGGGGCCATAGACCCTGCAAGTTATTTTTTGTGGTCTTTTCCAAACAGTAAACAGCTCAATGTCAGTTCAATTTAATTAAATATATCCACAAACTGTTATCATATAAAGCTGGTGGAGCAGGTTTATAGAGAATCTGACAGTAAATAAAGTCACATTACATGGACTTTTCTAATGCAGTAAAACATGGACAGGCAAACACTCACTGCATGTAAGACACTTGCTTTCAGTATGAATTAGAAGCATTTCATCTGCTCAAGGACTTTTCTGTGTATTTATTGTAGTAGCTTGGGTTCTTCTTAAGATATTTTATTGACTGAATAATAATATGAATAATGTTTCCTTTCTGAAATATGTGTGTTGTGTGATATAGGACCATTTTTTAAGAAGGAAAGTTTTTGAACACAATGGATAAAAATCTACTGCACAAAAAGTGAAAAGTGAAATAGTATGTTAAAAGGGAAGGCACTAGAAGGGGCATGATTTGATCTTGGTGCTGATTAAATCATTTATAAATGCTGTTGCTGTTGCAGACATTGTCATCATAATAAAGGCTCAATGCATTTTCCCTAAATTGTTTTATATTGTTATACAACCAAATAGTAAACATTAAATGAAATGCTTCTCAGGAAATTACATAATGAAACGAGCACCACATTTAACAGTTGACAAAAACATTGGGTTAAGCTACAGAATGCCTTCAACCAACAAACAAAGCATTTTCATATGTACAGGTTAGTCAAGGTTCTGCCCACTCTTATGTCAGGTTATGCATTGCTATGCATAAAGTAATATATTAAAGCCTAAATTTTAACATCAAACTAGCCTAAGTTTTAACATCTCAAATTTAGAGTTTACATAATACAAGACACAGATTGTAACTTACTTTCCAATGTTCAAAATGCTCAAAATTTTAGGCAAGCCATTTAAAAAAGTTTCTTGTATGTGTTCTTAGTACAGAGGACATTTTTTTGACTACATTTTCAATTCCTTTATCCAGGTAACAACAAAAAAAAACTAATACATTTTGATTCATAAAAGGCCTGCATAATGTAAGTTAGATGTTTTATAGTGTGTATAAATCTGAGAAAATGCTTCCATTTTGCATTTTTTAGCTAAGGCAATCATTTTCACTGTAAATGATTTTATCAGCGCAACAATTTGAGTAAACAGTAGAATCTTTGAAATATTTAAATGAATTTTAGAATTTTTTGTATTTGGTTTTAATTTTAAGTTATTGTGCACTGGAGTTGGCATGAAATGCACAGGCTTGCGCAAATGAGCAGATGAGTAGATCAAATCCACATGCTTCAGTAATATTATACAGTCGTTTGGCAATATGAATAAAAAGCGAGTGAAGCAACAGTGTCTATAGAACTGCTTGCTGAGCAGTTGCAGCTAAAAGAGAAAGAGAGTACATGTTGTAAAGAGCTCCTCTGTCATCCTTCCTGAAACTTATACTTTAGTGTTTATCCAATCCGTTTTTGTGGGCTGCACTTATTGCAAGTTGAGTGAGAAATTCCTTTTAAGCCTGAGCTGTTAGCCCCACTGATGCACAGCATTACACCGTTTGTGAAACACCGCTTATTCCGCCCTCACTCGTCACTCATTCCACCTGCATGTTGCACTGTTTTTTACCCTGTGAGTCCATTTTTTTACTGTTTGCTATAGGTATATGAAAATATAACGTGAAGTACAGAGCAGTATCAGAACAGTGCAGAGGCTATAGACCTGTTTTAGCTGCTGACACAGAAGGCAAGTTATTTTGTGTGGTTTCTTTCAAACAACAAAGATGTTTAAAGTTGGTGGGGCAGGTTTATATGGAATATGACAGTGAATAAAGTTACATTATGTGGACTTTTTGACTGCAGTAAAACAGGAACCTGGACTGAAAAATACTCACTGCTTGTAAGTTATGATACATTCAGTCTGAATTAAAAGCATTGCAAAGGTGTTTGCATCTGTCTACTCTGTTTGCAAAAGCTGTTTGCATCTGTTTGCATCTGTTCCTGTTTCTTTTCCTTCTAATAACATATGCAATTTCCTCTAGATTCAATAACGTTTTCTGATTCTGATCCTTATCTGTAAGGCACTACATGAGAAGAGCATAGATCCATCAGATCAGGTAAAAACAAGAACAGAAGCTATTCTGACTGTCCCAAAACTATTCCCGAGGTATTTGTCTCTGTTTGTCCATAAGTACCTCCCCCACTGTTGTTTCTCTTCTGATCGCTATGGAAACTGTAAAGTTTAGTAGCAGTTTATTTACTGCATTTTGAAGAAAATCACACCCAAAATCACTGCATTTAATTATTTTTTGGCCAAAACCAAATGCGAACATAAGATGTTGTCCACCCCTTATGCATCGCATGTCTAAAACATGGCTTGTATATGACATTTATAAGTGACATATATTCGCCAAATATTATTTTTAAAAATATTATTATAAATTATTAGATTATTTGGTTTAATTTTAATAAACTATTTTAATAGTTTAGGATTATTCCTCTAGAACAGTTGCCAAGTTCTTGAATTTGACTCTTTTCTGTGTAGAGTTTGGTATATAGAGTGAATTTGCATGTTTTCTGAGTGGGTCTGCTGGGTGCTTGGATGTTTGGAAAGTGTACACGAGTTTGGATTGGTGACCTGTGCAGGGTGTTTCTCTTCCTTTTTCCATATGAGCTCCTAGGTAGACCCCAGCACTAGTTACAATAAGTAGCTCCAATAATAGACGGATCTTCATTCCCACAAAAAATCTCCAAGTCTTTTCTAAAGGGAGGATACTGGGTGAATTTGAGTGTTATTGTCATACTTTGCCATAACAGATCAGGCACATACAAATATTTGGCGACATGAAGGCCAGGTCAGAGAATAATTTATCATGGTCAGTACACTGGTTAAGCTGGGCACTGACTGGCCCTAATTGTAAGATTTTTAAATGAAGGAAGTTCCAGAGTTGAGGTCCTACTGTAGAGAAAGCTGCAATGTAGCAGAAGTATTTAAAATTAAAATTTTAATGAGAGCCAGTGAAGATTTTGAAGTACAGATTCAAGATCGAACAGTGTTTTATTACTGCGCACCAGAGTTCTGAACAATCCAGGGCCTGTAAAGATCTGCAATTAATTACAAGCCCTGCTTGTTTGGTAAATTGTGTTCTGTGTTGTTGAAGTCTGATTCAGAAGTGTAGGGAAACAGTTTATCAGTCTTCTTGTTACTGATTCTCTTGCTAGTTATTTGTTTAATATTCTTTATGCTACTGTTAATTCTATACACACTCTTTTCTAGAAAGCTTTCTGAGCCTTTGACCTTGAGATTGTGATGTGGAGTGTAACAGTGTACTGGGTTACACGCCCCTGTGTATGTTGGACAAATTATAAACAAGAAAGCAGTGACAGAGTATAAGCTTTATTCCATCTTTACCACAGAACAACCCACTTGACGGCTTCTGTGGTCCCTTTTGGACTCCACTATTTTACATACAAATTCAAAAACTGTGAAATCTGATAGTCATACTCTGGGGCCACAGGCACAGTTTACACTCTTGATTGAGATGCGAGAGAAACAGGTCTGTCAGTAAAATTGGGGTTACAAGGAAATGCTCCCAATCAGTACTGGAAAAATCACTCTCACTCTCTCTCTCATACACACACACACACACACACACACACACACACACACAAACTGTACACAAGCCAATTATAAGGAAATATTCTGCTCACCATCTAGGCCCGTGTTACTGTTTCACTAACTTTTCTCCAAAACAAAAATAACATTAACAAAGTTCATATTAATATATTAATATAATATGAAGTATTGTAATCATAGCTTCCTTTTCTTGATTCTCAATTCCTTTCCTTTATTCATTCCTTATGAAGGTTTCATATAGTCTAAAGGGGCAGTTGCTGTGTTCAAATCATGTAAAAAAAAAAGACTTTTTGTTTTCTTTGAACAGCAACATTATGCTGCGGACATATGCTACATCTTTCATCATTTCTGCCAAGTCAATAACATTACCAGTGGTAACACACACTAAAAACAAAGATACAACACAGTGTAGCACGTCGAACAAGCTTGGTTTTAATAAATACGAAGCTGTTTCAAAACAGGGAAATGCAGAGCATTCTTTTTTGAAGACTTTAAATACGAACATGACACAACTGCAGTGAAGTGAGCTTCTCACACACAAAATTACATCCATGTGCACAATTTCCCCTCTCTTTTGGGTCTGCGGTTACCTTTCATCTAGTAATGTGGCAATTTTGCCTATGCGCACACACACACACACACACACACACACACACACACACACACAGGTTTAAGGCATTGGTGGCCTGCAAACTATGATGCTCTATCTTACATTTCATTGTTTCAGCCTCTAGTCTGGACATCAAAAGATTCAGTCCAGACACTGAATCTACCTTGCTTTGATATTCAAATAGATCACAATGTTGAAATAGTCATATTTACAGCACAGCACACAATATTTTTATTATGCTCCCCAATGACGGCTGGGGAGAAACTCTCATGGGCTAGTCCTTGGTATTGTTTTGCAACAGAAGGCTGAAGCACAAAATCCCTTTTCTAATTCTTACAGTAAAAAAACACATAATACGATGATACATTATCCAAAACAGCTTAACCTTGTCCTGTTTTCCAAAACATGATAATCTCCCTCCTACTAAACTTTAAATATTTTTTTGCCCTAAATTCTGTACAGACCACCCAAAAGAAAGACAGAGATTTGGACATAACAATTGCAAGTATTTTCATACAAGTTAACTGTTGAACAGCAATAAGAGGCATCATTAAAATGCAAGTGAAATTATGCAATTATGAGTGTCATTTTCCCCCAAATAATTAGGTGCTCAATTACTAGCAATAGTAAGCATGAATGATAGAAAGAGATGAGTTTCAGGGTATCTAAGGATCTCCTCCTGAGATCTTATCTATCGGTTCCTCATTGCAATGTGCTGTGTAATTAACACCCATTCTTCTGGAATATAAAATGTATCGTTTCTCCAGTCACTGTGACATTTTACAGTGCGTACACCACTGATTAGAGAAGATTTACATTTAAATTAAGTACAAATATCAAATATTAAATGTAAAATACCACTATTGTTTCCTTCTTATTTCTGCTCCTAAGCCATGTACTTAGGTCTGTATACTGTGTGTGAGTATATATA
>JBBJLS010091381.1:0-22095 GCA_037577275.1 Bryconaethiops microstoma | reverse complement strand
AGAGACAGCCTCGAAACGTTAGTGATTTAGAGATGATCTGCAAAGAGGAGTGGACCACAATTCCTCCTAAAATGTGCACAAACTTGGTCATCAATTACAAGAAACATTTGACCTCTGTGCTTTTGATGTGCTGTCTGTCACTGTTAAAATAAACCTACCATTAAAATGATACTGTTCTGAGACTTTGCATTTCTTTGTCATTGGACGAACTTACAAAATCAGCGAGGGGTGAAATAATTATTTCCTCCACTGTGTATGTCTATATATTAGTTCTACATCAAGTGCAACATCATTGGTCCAGCAACATCATTCAAAGGCAGCATGAAAGCACTTATGTCAAAAAAAAAATTATACTATGATATTTTGGTCCCAGCAGCCTTCAGATGCAGTGTGACTGCACCTACCTGACTTATGTTACTTGCGTGTTTTATGTAGAAAAAGGTTTCCCGTGCTCTTCCAGAAACAACTATAATGAAACTCTTCACCCAGATAGATACCTGTGAAGGAAATAATGTTGATTTTATGTAATATGAAAGCACTAAATCAGCATATATTATATGGACAAAAGTATTCATTATTGACTTCGGGAGGCCCTTAGTTCCACAGGGACTCTCCTCCAACATCAGTGCCTGGCCTTGTAAAAGCTCTACAGAATGAATGGGCACAAATTCCCACAGAAACTCCAAAATCTTGTCAAAAGCCTTCCAAGATGAGTGTAACCTGTTATAGCTGCAAAGAGGGACCAACTCCATATTAAAGTCTATGTATTTGAATGCAGTAAATTAAAGTTAAACCTGTTTGTTGTTCTGGTCATTTATTCAACGCTGGAATATCAGCCCTGCTGAACACTGCCACAACGTTGTTTGACAGCATTCACTGATGGCTGAATAGCTGGTGATCAACTGTCAGCACTGATGTTGATTTAAAGTTGAAACAATGTTTACTCTAATTGTTCAGAGTTCTGTCAATGTTAAGTCCCAAAAAAGAGCACACCTTTCTGAATTTTAGGCAGTGTTGGGCAAGTGCAGTGATTTAATATTTACCCAAGAACTTTCAGTCCTACTTGGACAAGGATCATGTTATGTATGCAAGGTGATTGCATCATCCACTGCACCTTTATACTTCTTTTATCAGAATCAGGAAACTTTACTGATCCTGGAGGACATTGCTTATGTTGTGACTACACAGAGACATGAACAATAGAAAATATAAAATCTAAATAAATCCAATAAAACATCTGCAGAAATAAAATATTGCTATAGACACAAACACTGGGGTATGAATACTATAAATCAGTGTCTTACAGTTAAGTGAATTACAAAAATTATACAGATGGTAGTTAGGAGTACATTACTGCACCTTGTAGAGATCAGAAGTATGTAAGCAATTTTGCCAGAAGTAGTGATATTCACATGGTAAGACTATTGCACATAATAAGATAAGGGTGAGATGACCTTTCGTTGTCAGCCACAAACGCCACCAACTTTAATCAACACAGTTCTTGAAGTCATGCGAAAGAAGCATAAAAGATGATGTACAATTAACACTGAATCAACATTAGCACTGACATACTAGACCTGCAGATCAAGATTATAAGCATCCCTAAATGCTGTTGAATCAGGTTAAATCTACATGAAAATCCAACCTTAGGTCTAGGTTGATTCAGTGCTTCTGTTCAATATCATTGTTTCACTGTTTGCTGCCTGGGTGCCAGCATAAACATGATTTATTATTTATTGTAATTTATTACATTTATTGTTTCAGCCTGTTAAACACTGTCTCCTGGAGGAACATCTAGTTTCTTTTGCTACATACTGTATGTCTGTGATAACACGTAATGATAAGAAAGCTGACCTTGGCTATCACTCATGACATGAATAGAAATTCGCCTGGGAACACAATGGTTTTCTACCAGAACGACTGAGTTTTCTGTGTGATTTCACTCTCAAACAATTGCACACACCGGCACAAAGCACTTTCACCGAGGCCTTGCAGAGCCACATGTAGACAGCAATCTGTCACAATGAGTGGGCTTTTAACAAACCACTGGCTGACAAATACTCATGTCAGCCAGTCAGGGGAGATGTCTCAAAATCCTATCAGTACCTTGCGTAAGCAGCATCTCTACAGCAGTAACTGTTTTGGTTGTGCCTTGGTTGAAACTCACTTCAGGTGGAGATAATTGCCGATAATTGCCGCAGGTGGAGCTAAGTGTAAATGTAAATGTTTGGCATGACAGACTCTCCGTTTTGGTGAATGATTTTGCCTACATTCCCTAGTAGCCTAATGATTAGGGCATTTGTCCTGTGATCAGGAAGTTGTGGTTTCGATTCCCAATACTGCTGGTGGCACCTCCGAGGTACCCATGAGCAAGGTACCGTCCCCAGACGCTGTGTTCCTGGCTGCCCGCTGCTTCACTTTTGCTGAATGGGTTAAATGCGGAGGGAGAATTTCGTGCTGTGGTGTCTTCACGTATGACAGAATGGTTACTTTCACTTACTTTCAATGTGTTTCCATTGGTTGAATTGCAGCAATGTGAATCTAGTCTTTTTTCCAGAATAATATTTTTTATATGCACAACCCTCAGAGATGCAAAAAGTCCCCAGTCTGGTAAAGGAGTCAGTCTAAGAAACCTTCAGTCAAATTCTGATGTGTCAAGATTTACGAGGAGCTTTCCTCTAATGAACGACTGTGCTCACTTCATCATTAATACATGACATGAGATGACTAACATACTCCAAAATTAATCTCAGTCAAACTCTTGGGCATGCACAGACCGTGGGATTCTTTTCAACTGTCTAGTTGCATCCAAAATGAACATGCTGTATACATGGTAAATGTTGCATTCCATTTTGGACTTTGAAGTCAAGTGGCATACAAGATTTAATCTAAAAAATACATATTTTTAATTTGGTTGAAGCAAAACTATGAGTAATAATGCAAAACACACTATTGCTTCCGATGCTCTTATTAACCAACAGCACAGCAGCAGAAGAGTCAAGAGTAAAATGTTACCTGTTTTCAAGGACATTACAATTATGCTGCTGTGACTTCAAAGTACCTGGCAGCTATAGATGAAGTGCTGCTGCCAAATTTGATAGTAAAGGTTTATGATGCTTGCCAGAGAAAACTCCACACATGATATATACACACAGTGCATTTAATGGATTACAATTTATTACAAAACATTATGAGTGCCCTCTCAGTATGATGTGTTCTAATGTCCTAATTATACCCTTAATCGATCTGCATTAATTAACATTAATTAATCAAACTGCATTAATTAACATGTAAAAAAACTTTCTATGGGCTGCTCCTCCAGTGTGGACAATTTTATGGACAATAAACTCAGTATCATCCTTGGGTATGGGTTTTTACAATTGTTTTATTTATATTTATAATATTTCATTTTTCATATTTCATTTTTTGTTTAGATTTTCAATTTTTGTTTAGTTAAAATTAGGAATGCATTAACAGTTATACTCTTGTTTTACTTTCCAAATTCCAGCCAGATTTGGGACTGGTACTGGTACATTCTATAAACTTGCTGGCAGTTCATTAACACATGGATACAGCGGATATCCAGTGTCTATCAAACGTCACTCGGCTTTTATCAAAGAGCTTAATATGAACTATGAAAACAGTGAGCATCACCGTCCACCAGCTCACCATTAGGTGCAGGTTGTGGGTTCAGGTTGCAGGCTCATGGTTTCTCCTCCATACTATTGTATTGGTTTTTTTTAGTCCTTTATTGTCATGTGTTTTTCAAGCCTACTACACTGCAGTCTGTTGTTTTCTGAGAGAAGTGGAACATAGGCCCATCACTGTGGGCCTCAAGGGGCCGTGTATGTCCAGTTTAATTGCTAGGCTTGCACAGAAACTGGTTGACATACAAAGTTGGTTTTTAAATGTTATCAAAATGGGCTTCAAACACTTTGGAAGCCTCTGCCACAAACACAAGAATCAAAATGTTCTGAACAGTCTTGCTGCTTTCTGGAATGACCAGTATTTTTCTAAATACAGTATGCAAATTGTGCTATTCGCTCCAGACAGCCCTTACAGCTAGGGTGAACACAGCCAAACCTCTCCAAACTACCACACCCCGTTCAGCACAGATTAACCTTGACCATGCCCAGGGAGAACCAAACACCTGGGTTCTGATTTTATTGAGCTTTGAAGAAGCAGCGATGGTTGAATACTGCACCACTGTTGTAAAAGTATTAAGTTATGTATCCTGATAATATGCATAAAACTAGCATGTTCAGATAGAGCTTAAAATACATTTTGCCATCTTGATAAGGCGTACAAGCTGTTACAATTATCTTCAAATCATTCTTCTGTTAATATGCTTTATGAAATACTCACTTTTTTGCATGTGCCAGTACAATATTTTTTGTACTGGCACATGCAAAAATAATATCTTGCTCTCATCACCTGCTTTTGTTCATCTCTGATTCCTCAATTCCCTGAGCATGAGTTTGGTATGGTATTCTAAAAGTATTCACCTAAAAATAAAGTAAAAAATAACTTTAATGTGTCTTTTCAAAATGCAACATGCACTGAATACTCAGATTTTGTGTTCCGAATATGTCTTCCAAATATTTGTATTCTATTACTCCCAGTCATCGACTGCCCTGCCCTTTCCAGTCTTTTGGGATATTCTGATCCAAATACACCCTGGATGCTTATTAGCAAAGGTTATTTCATTAACCTTAAAAGTAAGGGCAAAACACTCACATATGTGGAGGCACTGGCCAGGTGCTCATGTGCTGTTTCAGTCAGTTGGTGCTCCGTGGTCTCAATGGATGTCAGTAAGTGACCTTGATGTTTATCAGTTTCTTTGTTACCGGAAATCAGCCGTCCTTAAGAAGAATCACCCTTATAAACTGAAGCTTATCAGCTGCTTTCACTGAGTTTGAGAACAGTTGGCTTGTAATTGAGGACTGACCTTGGGGCACCAGATTATGTTCTTAAAAATAAAGTTTCTTAGCTGGGATGATTGGAAGTAAAAATATATAGGGCCTTTACATGATGTGGAGGTTCTTTGAACTTTAAAAAAAGGTCTTCACACTCTTGCAATTCATGTAATATTCATTTTAAAAGAATGATTAATTTAAAGTTTGTATGTGTAAAAAAGTTGCTGTTTCATAGCATTGCCTCAGAGGCTACCTTTTCGCACTTTCATTTTTAAGAGTGTGAGTTAGTGATTCTTGATGCCTTCTCATACATACAGCCCTGAAAAAAACAAAAGAAACCACTGCAAACATGTTCAGTTTCTCAGATTTTATCTTCTTTAGATGCAAGTATTGAACTGAACAGCTTGAACTTCGTTTTTAAGAACTGCTGACAATATTTCTCCTATTTTCCCAATAATTAATAATATTTCGCAGAGATGAATGGACATTAGAGGATTTCATTCCTCATTCAACGGCTCAGAGCAGGGCCTAAGATTGGGCCGCAGCGGTCTGGTGAAATGGAAGCATGGGACTACAGGACTACTCCCTGTTTACAGGCATGTTCAAAACTCTATTTGACTTTCCGGATGGAGGGAAAAGCAGCAGCACTCGCCTTCTCCAACTCCATCAGGGCACGAACTCAGCAGCAGAGTACTCTATCGATTTCCGTATTCCTGCTGCTGATAGTGGCTGGAACAAACCAGCCCTGATCACATCTTACCGGAGGGGGCTGAGTAACGAGCTACAGACTGAGCTCGCGTGTCGCGACGAGGGCCTTTCCCTAGACGGACTGATCTCCCTCACTTTCAGGTTGGACCAACATAGGTGAGGTAAGGACAAGGTATTTCCAAGACCCTGGTGGCCTCCCTCTCGATCCTGGTGGAGAGCCTGCCTGCCCCGATCCCAGTCAAAGCCCTAGACGGTTAATCACGGGATGGGCAGCCCCTACAGTTTTCTATAGACAAAGAGCACCATGAAAAGATTCCGTTTCTGGTACTTGAGCATGCGGAACCCCACATTGTGGTCGGGTTACCATGGTTGCACCAACATAATCCACCTATAAATTGGCAAATACCCCAAATTCTGGTCACCAAAGTACCAAACTAAATGCGTATCCATGACGCTCCATGCAACGTCAATTGAGAGTCTACTCGTGGATCTCCCAGTAAATATCCATAAGGAATATCAGGATCTCTCCATGGTGTTTAGTGCCTGTAGAGTGACCGTCTCACTCCGCACCGGCCGTGGGACTGTGCGATCGACCTCTTGCTGAGCGCTACACCGCCTCGATCCCAGGTCTATCCATTGTCCGAGGTGGAGACCAAGGCAATGGAGGATTACGTGGCCAAGGCCCTACGGCAAGGGTTCATTAACAGATCCACGCCCCCTGCATCGGCTAGCTTCTTTTTTATTGAAAAGAAGGACTGCGGACTCAGGCCGTGCATCAATTACCGGGGGCTCAATGCAGTCATGGTGAAGTATCCGCACCCTCTTCCACTTATCCCACCAAATTATCCCACCAAATTTTTACACCAAATTAGACCTGTGGAGCGCATACACCTCCGGACATTTTTCCAAGCCTTCATGAATGATGTCTTTAGAGACATGCTAAACAAGTATGTGATTGTCTATCTCGACAACATACTCGTCTGCTCCAAAACCAAATCAGAACAAGTTACGCATGTGCGTAATGTTCTTCAGTGCCTTATCGCACACAGGTTGTATGCCAAGGCTGAGAAATGTGAGTTCCATGTTTCAGAGCTCTCATTTCTCGGCTATTGCATTGGCCTGCAGGGAATGAGTATGGATGAAAGGAAGGTCACAGCCATGTTGGAGTGGCTGGAGCCACAATCGGTAAAGCAGTTGCAGTGGTTTCTGGGTTTCAGCAACTTCTACCATCATTTTATCAGGGGTTTTAGCTCTGTGGTGGCACCGCTCACGGACCTCTTAAAGGGAAAACCAAAAAAGATTTGTTTCTCAGAGACATGGAACTCCAGATAAACTCCATCCCTGCGGGTTTTATTCAAGGAAGCTAACCGGCGCAGAGCGCAATTATGATATTGGAAACTGGGAGCTGCTGGTGGTGAAAGCTGCATTAGAGGAGTGGCGTCACTGGTTGGAGGGAGCTAAGCATCCTTTCACCGTGTTCACTGATCATTGGAACCTTGAATATATCCGGCAGGCTAAACGACTAAACCCTCAACAGGCACGTTGGGCTCTATTTTTTCACTTGCTTCAACTTCACTATCACGTACAGGCCAGGGTATAAGAACGGAAAAGTGGATGCATTGTTGTGACGCTACCCCTCTCCAGTAGATCACACTGAGTCAAAACTAATAATTCCTGCTGTGCTTATTGCAGCCCCCATATTATGGAATTTAGACTCAGAGATAGAACGCCAGTTGGGGTTTCACCCCCTGCCTCCGACATGCACTCAGGGCAAAACGTTTGTACCTGAGCCACTGAGAAAACAAGTAATCGTGTGGGTGCACACAACTCCAACCACAGGACATCCAGGGGTCCATAAGACTGTCAAGGTGATTAGTCAAAAGTACTGGTAAGTAAGGCAAGAGGGGAGGTGGAACATGCAGTGTGTTCCTGCTCGATCTGCGCTGTATCCAAGGTCCCTTGTCAACTACCTGCCGGTAAATGAATGCCCCTCTCAATTCTGCAAAGGCTGTGGTCCCATGTGGCAGTGGACTTTGTCACAGACCTTCCAGAATCAAAAGGGTACACGGTCGTTCTGGTGGTGGTGGACTGGTTTTCGAATGGAGCCCATTTCCTTCCATTTAGTTCTCTCCCTACCACTCTACAAGTAGCCGAAGCCCTGTTCCAGTCTTCTTGCATTATGGCATCCAGGAGGACATCCTGCCTGACCAGGGCCCCCAATTAAATGCGCTGTCACCATCATTTCTCCCTTTCTGTTTCACCCCTTTCACCTCCGCCTGTCTGTCAGAAGGCATTAGAGAAAGAAATGAAAAGGAGGCTTGCCCTTGCTTGCAAACCTGGAGTTACAAGGATCCTGCTCACACCAAAAGCCTGTACAAAGATCAGCATGGTAATGTGCTGTTCCGAGTTTGGGCCATGTTCTTTAAAAAAATTGGGGACCTCAGTCAGCCTGACATTGGGCTATCACCCCAAATCCAACGGTCAGACTGAAAGGTCGGTGCAGGAATTAACTTGATTTCTCCGGGCCTACTGTCATGGGCAACAACACACCTGGGCAGAGTACAGGGCTAACTCCGTTCGAGTGTGTGCTTGGGCATCAACCCCTGCTCTGCCCATGGGATACTGAACCATCATACTCACCCCAGGTTCACGAGTGGTTTGGCAGAGTGGAGCAGGTATGGGAGAAAGCCCACACATGCCTCACCTGAGCGGTTTGCCAGTTCCAAAACCAAGCTGACCGGTGACGGAGAGAGGCGCCAGTTTTACAGGGGGGTGATCGGGTCTGCCTCTCCACTCGGGACCTCAAGTTGAGGATGCCATGTAAGAAACTTACTCTCTGGTTTATGGGGCCTTGCAAAATAATTAGACAGGTCAACCCAGTGTCCTATAAACTGCTACTCCCCTCTTACCTACGTCTTTCCTCAGTGTTTCATGTGTCTCTCCTCAGACCAGCAACTCAGGGCCCGCTGGACAAGGGGATGGTGGACCCAGTGCCCCCAAGGGCTGTGGAAATTGAGGAAGCGCCTTCCTTCCGAGTATGTCGCCTGTTAGATTGCCAGAGGTGAGGGGGGAACCTTCAGTATCTGGTTGACTGGGAGGGTTACGGCCCCGAGGAGAGAAGCTGGGTTCCAGAGAAGGACGTGCTGAGCCAAGAATTCATAGATGAGTTTCACCACTCCCGGACGGATTGGCTGCTCCTCATCCCCGGGGGCAGCCTCCCAGTCACCCTAGACAGCCTAGGAGACGGAGATGTGCGGGGTGGCCCAGCTTGATCTCGGAGAGGGTGCTTACCTCTAGCGCGCCTTCAGGTGCCGGCCCTAGGTAGGGGGGGTTCTGTCACATCCGGGGTCCCTAGGACCTGCCCCCAGAGAGAAGCATCACCGGTGTTCTGAGCCTGGGCAAACCCCCCAGTTTTGTTTTGTTTTGGGCGGTGCCTGGCAACTCACCTGTTTCAGCTCCAGACGCCGCACCTGTGGTGTGTTTAATAATAATCACCCCTTAGTTAACTCGTCCTGTGTTTCCACTGGTTGTTTGTGTCTAGCCTCATGTGTCCTCTCCAGATATAAGCCAGCTAGTTCAGAATGTCCGACGAGTTGTCACCATAATTTCTCCCATTCTGTTTCCCCCCTTTCACCTCTGTCTGTCTGTGGGAAGGCCTTAGAGAAAGAAATGAGAAGGAGGCTTGCCCTTGCCTGCAATCTGGAGTCACAAGGATCCTGCTCACTCCGAAAGCCTGTACAAAGATCAGCGTGGTAACGTGCTGCTCTCTGACTCTCTTGAAACTGTAACGCTCCTTTCTGTTTCACTCTTTACAGAAATAACAGGAGATGTCAAAGCAGAAATCTGGGGAAATCCCTAACTGCTCTCATGCGCGGTGTGCACCGAAAGCATCTGAACCTCGTACGAGGATTAAACTTCATCGGTCCATCTTGGCCCCTCCATCTTGGCCCCTCACAGAGGGTAGACTTCATCTGAGACGTGACCTCTGCTGGCCCACCGGAGGGACAAGGCTTGTAGGGTATTCTTTACATTGTGGGATTGTTCTGTTCTGTGAACCTCCTTTTGTTGAAAGACTTTGTTCATTAAAAACCTGTTCTCTGAGGTCCTCTTGCTCCTGCGTCCTCTTTTCCAGACCAGACATGACATATATACACAAATGCTGCGTAGATATAAATTAAATTAAATGCTAGCATGGCTAATTCAAGGATTAATCTTAGAGGTTTATTTTACTGTGAAATACCACTTAACACTTATCATCATCATTTAGGTGGTGGAAAAGTAAATTAAGTCTCTTTTTACTGACTCTCTTTGAGGTTAAATGAACACTGTTATGTCAAATCATGTTTAATACCTTAAAGGCCCATTACATTACTTCAAAGTAATGCAAAGAAGGTAACTTGTTCCTCACTCATTTTATTTTTATATTTATTTTCTTTTATACACTTAAGCAGTCTTATCTTCAATTTCCTCCTGATGTAAATCGATGTCAAGCACTTTGGATTGTCTATGTGTATGAATTGTATAAATATATGTATAAAAATGTGCCTTGCCTTTGGTTTTTAGTAGGTTAACAATGTGTTTTGCATTTTAGAAAAAGAGCAAAAGATTCCTTGACTATTAAGTCCAGCAGGACATGTGCTCCTAGGAAATACATTATCACATCTCCTACTATATTTATTTTTCTACTGCAATGCCTAACTACCCACCTGATGCTCATCACTATTTTTGGGCACATTGTTGTGATGGTAAGCTACATATTTTCTGGAGGCAGAGAAAATATGTTTGTTTTGCTGCCATTGTGGTGTCCTCTTGTTTGCTATGCAGATAATCTCGCCCCTAATCCTTCAAGCTCTGCTTGTTAGTGCAGCGTTCTCTCATTCCGAGCCCTCAGCCAGAAAGAAAAAGCATACACATGCTCTTCTTGTGGACCTAATAACAAATCCTAAGGAGTAACAAGCTCTTGTCATCTTTAGACAAAACTTCATATTTTGTTAACTTCTATTATGTGCTTGAAACTAGCAATATTGAGCCATCTTTCCTTTTTACATATTGAGAAGCAACAATGGAGTTCTGTGCAATGGAATAATGTGCTAAGAGCTACACAGCATCATGTTTGTTATACTGTAAATGATTGATGTATTTTACTATTTTTAGGCCCCACGGTGGTACATTATGTAGCACTATTGCCTCACATCTCCAGGGTGGGGGTTCGAATCTGGGTCCTGGTCATGTTTGTTTGTGTGTGTGTGTGTGTGTGTGTGTGTGTTTGTGTGGAGTTTGCATGTTCTCCTTGTTGTGACGTGGGTTCCCCCGGGGTCTCCAGTTTCTCCCACAGTCCAAAGACATGCGCATCAGGTAAATTGGGGATTCTAAATTGACCGTGTGTGTGCCCTGCAGGGTGCTTTTTTTATTTCTACATGTGTATCTTAAATTAGAAAACTCAGGAGAGGGGATGAATATGTACATGGTGTTAAAAAATATAATGAAAAATCTTGGAATCAAAACAAAGTGTGTGGTCAGAGAAATGAGCTGCAATTGAATATAATTATGCTCCCTAACTACATGTAGATGCACCTTTGAGTGTACCCCCCTCAGAGACTACCATCCCAGGGACACTTTAGGGTCTTTTTCTCTGGGAATTTCTTTTGAGAGTCTGAGAGCAGATCAGAAAGCAATAGATACCCTGAGGAAAGGCTTTGGGTTCACACAACTAATCCACTCATGCGATAAAGCTGTAGTTTTCCCTCTCATAGCCCATTGTATTGAGACAGTATCTTGTCTATTGCAGCTTGCCATTTAACAATAGAAAAAAAAGAGGCAAGTCAAAACATTCACACGAACATGAGCAGAACCCGAAGTATGAAACATGAACAATGTAAAATAAGTAGAGAGGCTTGATGGTATTGCTGTTGGTGCTCATATAGTGATGTTCAAAAAACTGAAAAGAATAAAGCAGATACTAAAATAGAAAGTTGCTTTATACTGGTTCTAGTTAAAGACATTCTCCAGGTACTTTCCAACCTCTCGACTTAGTCGGAGAACACAAAACCCATTGACTTGAACCCACTTTTAACTACAAGTGTACAAGTGTACACTTCTGGTACAAGTGTGTTTTGAGTCAACAAGTTTTTTTTTTCTTTTCCTAAGCAGACAGCAGTTAGGTTGAGAAACGCTGGAAAATCCCTTTAAGCAACAAACTTCCATTTCGATGCTTTTTATTTAAACATGTAAATAAAGAGGCGCAAGGGCCCAAAAAACAAAACTCAATGCTTTTCCAAAAAACAAAAGGAGTCAAGGAAAACACAACCAGCCACTATGATGGTTGACCCACACCTGAACACAGAACACAAACCCTTACATATCTAAACTCAAAAGCCAAGCACCATCAATAAACAAACTCAAACACTTTATCAAAACCCAGCTGTGACTAATAATTACTAAAACCCCACACCTTCAAAATAAAAGCACAAAACAAAACCTAAATACAAACTTAAAAAAGAGCGGACTCTAGCGGCCACTCTCAGGCCATGACAGTACCCCCCCTCCTAGGGCGCACCACCGGGGCGCCAACAGAACAACCAAAACACACCAAGGGTGGAGGAGGGGTAGGCGGCAGCAAAGGGACGCGTCCCATGAGCACCACCTGGCCGCATCTCGCTGAATGACACTCCACATGGCCAGAGCGGCCCGGATGGGTCCCATGGGACTCTCCCTTTTGAGAGTCCCAGTCCATGCCTGTGGAGCCCCCTCCGGGAAGCCCCTCCGCGGGTTCTTTGTGGAGATATTCCTAGGCCATCGCTAAGCCCCCCCCAGGCCTCTGAGCCACTGCTAAGCCCTCCCCGGACCTCTGAGCCACTGCTAAGCCCTACCTGGGCCTCTGAGCTACTGTTAAGCCCTTCACAGGCCTCTGAGCCACTGTTAAGCCCTCCCCAGGCCTCTGAGGTCCACCCCCCCAAAGTGGCAGCAGATGAGGTGGAGAAGGGAGGGACCTTTACCCAGAAACAGAGGCCGAAGTGGGAGTCACGGTCGCGGGAGTTGAGGCATCTGGAGCTGGGACCGGGGCGTGAGCTACGGCTGGTGACACTGAGGCAAGGGCGTGAGCCCTGGCTGGTGACACTGAGGCCGGGGCGGGAGCCACGGCTGGTGACGCTGAGTTGGGTGCCAGTGCAGGGTCAGGAGCTGGGGCGGCCAGTGCGGAAACCGGTGCAGGGTCAGGAGCTGAGGTGGCTGGTACGGAAACCGGTGCAGGGTCAGGAGCTGAGGCGGTCTGTGCGGGAACCAGTGCTGGGGCCAATGAGGAGGAGCTGCTGGCTGGAGCCACGGGCGAAGAACGGCACGCTGAAGCCATGGGCGGAGAGCTGGGCTAAACTGGATCAAGGTGAGCTGAGTGGGACTGACCTAAGCTGGACTGAGATGTGTTGGGGTGAACTGGGTTGAACGAAACTGAGGTGGACCAATGAGCAGAGAGGTGTTGAACTGAGGTGGACCACTGAGCTGAGAGGGACTGCGCTGACTTGGGGTCATGGTGAGAGCTGAGTTGCTAAGGCGAAGCTCCACGTGGAGGCTGAGCTGAATCCTCCAGTGTCACAGGCAGCTTGATGTGGGTGAGTTCGTCTTTCAGATGAGGAGCCAACCCAGCGTGGTACTCGGTCCGGAGAACCACGTCACTCCACAAACCCTGGGCCGTCAGGGTGGGGAAATCAGCAGTATATTCTCTCATTGTGCGATCTCCCTGTCGTATGAAGAATAATCAAGGTGCTGATGGCTCACCGGAGGAGCTGAACAGCCGCTATGGGGGCCACTATCTTGAATTCGGCGGGTCCATCTAGTGCTGAAGATGCAGGAGGAGCTGAACGATGAGTTGGAGAAGGTGGGGGAATTGCGTGGTGGTCTGGAGATGATGGATAGTGGGTTGAATCCACTGTAGGAGGTGAATGGTGTGCTGGAGACGCTAAAAGAGCTGAACGGCGTGTTGCCGCCATTATGGGGCCCACCATCTTGAATTCGCAGAATACAGCTCATGCTGGCCAAGTCTGCTGTGCCTTGCCGGGTGGAGTATTCTGTCACAAACCGACCTCGTCCGGACAGAGAAGAAGAGATGGAGGCACAGGCGCAGACTTCCATGATATGAAATGATTTATTAAAGACAAAACAGAACAGAACAGAAACAGGCATGAGGGCCGGACATAAAAATAGAAACCCGAGTTGAACTGAGGAGGCGGACACAGACCGGGGAAAGGGAATAGTGAGGTTAATGCTCCACACCACATCTGGGGACAGAACACCTTAAATACCCAACCGCAAACACTTTAACAAAACCCAGCAGTAACTAATAATCACTAAAACCCCACACCTTCAAAAAAAAAACCAACACAACAAAACCTAAATACAAACTTAAACAAGGGCAGCCTCTAGCGGGCGCTCTCAGGCCATGACAGTTGCACCCTCTTATATACAGTGATCAGTAATAACATGCCACCTGTCTAATATTATGTAGGTCCCTGTGTGCTGCCAAGTCATGACTAATCAAGACATGGACTATACAAGACCTCTGATGTTGTGCTGTGGTATCTGGGACCAAGACATTAACAGCAAATCCATTAAGTCCTGTTAGATAAGATAAGATAAGATAAGATAAGATAAGATAAGATAAGATAAGATAAGATAGGACATACCTTTATTAGTCCTACTAGTGGGAAATTTACATTGTAATGGCAGAAAGTGGACAGTACAAAGGTAAGAGCAGCAAAACAATAGATTAAAAGCTATACAACACAAGATAAAATAAAGAGTACTTTATAACTAAAACAAAAAATATAAATATAGACATTTGTGTATGCAAATATATGTGTATATATAACCTATATGTGTATGTGTATATGTACATAGTGGAAATACATATGTATGAACACTGTGAATACATAAAAGGTACACATTGGAGCGATGAATAGTTGCATAGTGGGTATTGCATGAATCAGGATAACCCAAGGTTTACCAGCAGAATGTTGTCCAGAGCATCAATAATCTATCCAAGCTGCCTCCATTAACTTGCCTTCTTCCTATAGTGCATCCTGATGCCATTTCTTACCCAGGTATGACACCCAGTTGTCCGCATTATGTAAAATTAGAGGACATCTTCCTTTGCAGTTCCAAGGTCCATTTCTGATGCTCAAGTGAACAGGTGTCCGCATGGGCACTCTGACTGGTCAGCTCCGTCTGACACCCTTCTATCATACGATTAACCTTGTGTTTTTTAGCAATTTTTGCTTTAGTAGCTCTTTTGTGAGATCAGACCAGATGGCCTAGCCTTCATTCCACCCATGACCCTGTTGCTGGTTGTCCCTTCCTGGTAGGTACGCTACTAACTAGGGACGTACTCTAATCCAAATAATTGTTTTAGAAAAGTACAAATAGTTGGAGGGAAAAAGACAGAACATGCTTGTTATTACTGTCATCATCTTTTAGATCGATTCATATCAGTGTGGATGGCCACAAGATAAAAATGGCCTTTCTGTTTGCAACATAAGACTTTGCTTTCACTAAGTAATCATTTAATACACATTACTGAAAAGTAACCGTCATATTCTTTAGTCACCCACACCTGGTCAGGTATGGGAGCTAGCAAGACAAAACTTTGGTGTGGCCCCTAGGTTACCCCCACTACCGCAAAATGAAGCAAAGAACCTTCAGTCTTCCATCCATAAAGCCATTCAAAAGAAATGCAATTTACTACACACAATTAAAAATGGACTACTATATTCTGTTTTATTCAAACGGAGTCAACACAAATCAGCCAGGCTGAGAGCTTGTAAAACTTATCATAGTTACAAATAAACATAAAAAAGTGAAAGAGCTAGAAAGTACAGCATGAGGACGTGGAAATATATTTCATAATTTATAATGTGCCAGTATTAAATCAGTTTGATTCTTTGAGGGCACAAAAATGCATTGCGGAAGAATATTAGGTTTGTAAATAACAGAATGAAGTAACATAAAAACATTTGTCCGATTTAACATTACTTCTAGTATAAACCATGCACACTTCCAATGTGCTATCCGAATGCAGAGACAGACCATTTTGTTGCTTTAACAGATACAGATACAGATTATGAACTCTCTGTATGCCTCTAGCACCATTGCATCCTGTGAACACCCAACAAGATCTGTTGTTTTGATGCTCTTATCTACCCATCACAATAGGGCCCTTGTCAAAATCACTCAGATCCTTACGCTTGCCAATTTTTCCTGCTTCCAACAAATCAGCTTCAAGAAATGACTGTTCACTCACTGCCCAATACAGGCACTGCATTCCTGCAGAGACAATCAAAGTGATTCACTTCACCTGCTTGTGGTTTTGCTGTGTAAGAGATGTATACACTGATCAGCCACAACATAAAAACCACTAACAGGAAAAGTGAATAACATTGATTTAGTTACAATGGCTTGGATGGGGGCTATATTAGACACCATTGTATACTCAGTTCTTCAAGTTGATGTGGTGGAAACAGGAAAAATAGGCAGGCATAAGCATCTGAGTGACTTTAATAAGGTTTAGGTTAGATAACTGTTTTTTAGACAAGGTTTAGGTTAGACAACAGCAGGTCTTTTGGGTGTCTCAAATATGCAAAAGTTAGTAAAATGATCCAAAAATGATCCAAGCAAGGGCAACCAACCAACAGCTGTGTTATTGGTACGCAAGGCTCACTGATGTGCATAGGGAGTGAAGGCAAGCCCATCTGATCCAATCCTACAAAAAAGCTACATTAGTACAAACAAGTTAATACTGTCTTTGATAAAAAAGTATCAGAACATACAGTGCATTACAGCTTACTGTGCATTGGACTGCAAAGCGGCAGACCTGTCAGAGTGCCCATGCTAACCCCTGTTCACTGCCAAAACTTACTACTATGTGTACATCAGCATCAGAACTAGACCTTGGAGCAATAGAAGAAGGTCTCCTACTCTGATGAAACATGTTTTCTTTTACATAATGTGGAGAGCTCGGTGTCACATACCTGGGGAGTGCCTGTGCTGACCCCCATCCACTGAAGAGGCTGGCCTGGTTTGGTTTTCTTTTAGATCACGTGGACGACTGGCTGTGTGTCGTTTACCCAGGCACCAGGATGCACTATGTGAAGGAGGCAAGCCAGTGGAGGCAGTGTGATGCTCTGGGCAATGTTCTGCTGGGAAATTTTGGATATTACTTTGACATGTACCGTCTACATAAGATTGATACAGACCAAGTACACCCCTAATAACAACAGTGTTCCTGAACAGCAATGGCCTCTTCCAGCAGGATAATGTGCCCATGCCACACATGGTTTAAGGAACATGACAAAGAATTGACAAAGGGGTTGATCTCTAACTTGCGGTTCTGCTTGTTTAAGCTATTTACTTTTTTAGATTTGTGTTTTAGAAATGTTCAGATTTGTGTTTTTTTATTTAGAATTGTACTTACATTTATACTTATTTCTACTGTATTTGTAGCCATTTTTTTGTGTGTTTTAGAAATATTCCAAATTTGTGTTAATTTAAAATGTACTTATTGTCATGTCGTGGGTGTGTAGCGAAACACAGACACAGGTTCCAAAGTTTGACATCCTTTATTTCCACACACAAAACAACAAAAACGGCTCAAGGGACAAACAAACCAAGAACATCAACACTTATGGGTAGGTGACATGAGGGATGTGTGAGCAGTGGACCGACACACAAACATGAACACAAACCCTTTAAATACATACAAAACAAAACCCCAAAACCTGAACAGACATACTCACTTAAACCTAACACCGACCAGCTGTGATTAATACATTAAACAAAACTCTGTGAACATCTTCAACTTAAAAGTCCTACATATACAAATGACACCATGGCAGCCGATGACCGGGGGACATCACACTTATTGTTTATGTATGCACAGTCAAAAAGGAGTGATTCAGGATACATTTCACTGCATGTTGTACTTATATAACTGTGCATGTGACAAATAAAGAATCTTGAATCTTGATTTTTAAATCTCTTGAATCTTGGGTTGACTTGACCTACAAATCCACAAATCTCAATCCACATAGCTGGGGGGTGCAGGGCAACTTAGTCTGATTATATATATATATATATATATATATTAGGGCTGGGCAAGTTAACACGTTATTATTGCATTAACGCATTGTTAACTTCATGCCAACAATTATTGTATTGCACATTAACACAGTTTTTTATTGCTAATATTTTGAAAGTTTGTTGCTTTTTTTGTGCTCAACCACTTCACCTCACTCTAACAGGGACACTTGCTACTCAACAGTGACTTTTTATGCTGTTCCCTGATGAAACAAAAATGTTTCTGCTGGAACCATTCAGAAAAGTGTTCAGAAAAGCAAAGAAAACAAATTTATAAATGTTAACTTGCTGTTGCTCGGAAGGTGCCTTTTATATTGTAATGATAGTGGCTCTGGACTCTGAGGGCAATTTGTCTTCTTGTTTCATGGACTATGAGTAAGAAATTTCGTTATTACATGGTTTTCCAATGGCTACAGTGTGTCTTGCTTGTTAGTTTGAAGTGGGTGGAATTTCAATACACTTTCAGGGTAATGTACTTTTGATGTTTTAAAACCTCCCATTTTTTGTGATCAATGCCAATTTTGCTGGCTGGTAGTGTATGTGTAAGAGCACAAGTACCACTGTGAGAGTAAAATCACAGGTTTTGTCTGCGTTAGCGTGTCGTCGGTAGTGAGTCACTGAGGCACATAAGGAGAAGCTTTTCATTCTTCTGCATTCATTATTTCACCTCCTGTTATTTCATCCACAAACTCGACAATCCGCTTTACAACACTTCTCTATGAAAGCCACAAAATGATGACAGTCACAAAAAGCTACAACAAAGACTGTTCCAAAATATTTGAAGTAGAAGATTTCTATTGCACAGAGCGTGTTAATAATAATAATAATTCTGATGATGATAATAATTATAATGATAATAATCAGCTGCAGCCAGCTCCATTGCATAGTTAACAGGACACTTTTATAAACTTAAACTTACATAATTTATTATTTACATAATTCAATTCATTACTTTATTACATATTTAAGGGATTCATTTTATGTCATTTTATTAGATGTTTATAGAATGGTAATAATGACATGATATAACGACAATAATAACAATTGCAATACTTTTAATGATTAAAATAGCGGATGTTATTTGTGTATATTTGGTCTTTGCTGTTGTCTATTTCTATGCCATATTTTACACAAACAACCAATGATGGAGCAAGTCTGAACTCAAATGGATAATGTGGTTCAAATGTGTTGTATCACGGAATGTCTTTTGTTTTCCCTTCAACAAATTGACAAATTGTTTTCTGAACAGCTTATACATGCAGTGTGGTTATTTATGCCTCACATCGGATATGTGTGTTACCTAGGTGCCTGCACAGTCTCGTGCGTACCCGCCATCCACCACGCAAGAAGCAGCATGATTGATCTCAGCTGCTCCCTGTTCAAAACAGCAGGATGACTGTGTCCAGTTTGTATACACTGTCACTGGAGCAACCAAATGCAAGCTGCATTTACAACCACTGGCAAAAATAATGGAATCACCAAACTTCGGGAATGTTCACCCAGCCTTTTTATTTCTTAGCAAAAAATAAATATATTACTGCCATAACATTAAACGATAAATTAACATTCTAGTTACATGAAACAAGAAACTTCCTCAAAGAAGGAAATCCAGCAGTGTGTGCCAAAAGCTGTTGTCAGTTTCCAGACATCGGTGAGTAAAATTTGTGCAAGTATAAAAAAAATGGAAAGGTTAAAAGGAAAACATACATAAAGACAAAGAAACACGTCAAAGAGTCAGGACAGAGGACTCAACGCAATATCAAAGCCTTGAAAATAGAAAATCAGTGAGATTATTGCTTATGACAGAACTGTAAGAAATCAGATGACTGAAATGAGATTTACATTCAGAAAAGCCAAATAAAAAACACATCTAGACAGAAGAAAACAGGGTTACAGTGGACTAAAGAGAAGCAATCATGTAGTGTTGATGATTGAATGAATCACAAATCCGCACTGACCAAGGAGAAGATGCTGGAACTTTGTAGGCATTCTAATGAAACGTATAAAAATAACTGCCTGAAGAAAACAATCTAATTTCCTCACTCATTAATGATAAGGGAATGCTTGTCAGGTAGAGGACCAAGGGAGATGACAAACCTCAGCAGTCAATGCACTGGTGTACACTGAAAGATTGGATACATTTCTCATTTTATCAATAGAAAATAAGTTTGTTGATGGTCATTGTTCAGGATGATAATACGTCTTGCCACAGAGCAGCGAGTGTTAAAGCTTTTCTTCATATCAACTTTATGACCAGAAACAGTCTCAATCTGATTAAAAATTTACTAGAAAGCTTGAGGAGCAACAACATTGGGGATTTCTTTGGTGATAATTCCATGATTTGTTCCACCACATTGACTCCATATTTTTTCCTCTTGTTGACCTGGAAAAATTATATAAATAAAAATTACTGATCAAATTTGCTTGATGAACATTTCACACAGCCAAATGTTCAACTATTAAACAAAACTGTTTTATGTCATATCTGTGATTTGTTTATTTACTATGATGTAAAAAAGCTGGGTGAACATTAATGGGGGAAATTTAATGCTGCAGAAATGTTGTTGTATCCTTCCCCAGATCTGTGTCAAACCATAATCCTATCTCGCAGGTCTGAAGACAATTCTCTGGACCTCATGGCTTGGTTTTCACTGTGACAAACCCCATCAGCAGTGGAACCTTATATAGGCAGGACATTCTTTGACACAGGTGGAGTCCAATCAAGTTGCAGAAGCTTCTCAAAGACCACTAAAACGAGTCGGATGCACCAGAGTGTTATACAAACTAATATAAAGAGTGTCAAGGGTCTGAATACTTGAATGGGACATTTCAGTTGTTTTTTTTTTAAATAATTAAACAAAACGCTGGACACTCCTGTTTTTTCTTTGTCATGGTGAAGTATTGTGGGTAGACTGATTCTGGAAAATAAGAATTCAATCCATTGTAGGGTGAGTTTTAAACACAACAAAATGAGGATAACTTGAAGGGGCCTGAAAACTTTCCGTATGCACTGTGGAAGGAGTGGAAGGAAATGGAAAGCCATGGAAATGCAGTTATACTTTTGTGGTGTTTGGATATGTGTCTACTGAACCGGAACGAACTGACGCTTTCCTTCCACAATGTAAACCTGACATGACAGCTGCACTTATGGCAAGGAGAAGCACTGCCTGAAGTGAACAAAAATAGATAGCGAGATTGCTTTAAATTTTAAAAACCCTTATTGACAGGGGTTTATAGGAATGTCTAAACATTTTGCACCTTGAGCATTCAATTCCATTAATAGAATGTAACACTAATTTAAAGTTGAGGGATGAGGCACAGACTGGAGTAATTGTGTTAGGTAAGCCGTCAAGCCAATTTCAGTGTTCATCCTCATGACAACAAGTATTTTTCTCTGAAAAGACCAAGGAGTGAATATGCATCAAAATTCTCACCATTTCTTTTCAAATGTATGCATATATGAGTGTTTATGGACTGCAGGCGTGAGTGAATGCAGAATAAAATACAGAGGCAAAGAGGCTGAGCAGTGACAGATAGAGAGACATTATCCATCTGTGTTTGTAATGGTATGACAGGAGCCCTCATAGCACAACCACTAATATCTCAAATGTCAACTAATGTCTCAGTGAGTGACTGAAGATACATTATGGGAAAAAAATAGCAATATGAGTCACTGACACTCCGGTGTGGTCAACATCAACCTACAGGAGGAATGCTACAGGACCCTAGAGCAGAATGCAGTACCACACACAAGGAATCTCATTTACGGGTAAAAAGATCATTTTGTTACTTACTTCAGTTTAATTGGAACAATATAACTTTGATATACAGTGAGAGGAACTTTTTTGTAATATATATGTATATATTTTAAACACATTTAATGCCTTTTTACTTTGTATTAATACATATGAAATTACATCCATATATATACAGTCATAAACAAAATTATTCATACCCCTGGCAAATTTTGACTTAGTTAAAAAAAAAAAAAAAATTCTCAGCTTTTATTTATATTTGAACAAAAAGTGGCATGTCCAACATTTTGCAAACTGTCACAGTCTATGGGAAAATACCAGTGGAGACATGCAAAAAGCTCGTCATAGCTGTAATAGCCAAAAAAAGGTTTTTCTATTGATTATTGAGATGAGTATGAGACGCCTGTGTCATTTCCAATCAAGAATAAACTTGCTTGTAACTAAACCAAAATTACTAAGTCAAAATTTGCCAGGGGAATGAATAATTTCGTATATACGACTATATATATATATATATATATATATAGGGAGAGAGAGAGAGAGAGAGAGAGAGAGATCCCTGCTTTTTGCGAGGGTTAGGTTCCAAGAGCACTCGC
>JBBJLS010091370.1:0-22097 GCA_037577275.1 Bryconaethiops microstoma | reverse complement strand
AACGGGACAGAGAGAGAGAGCACAGAGAGAGAGTGAGTGAGAGAAAGAGAGAGAAGAGGGAAACAGAGAGAAAGAGAGCACAGAAAGAGAGAGAGTGTGTTGAGATACAGGTGAGTCAAGAGGGAGAGCACAGAGAGAGAGAGAGAAGAGAGAGAGAGAGTGAGAGAGAGAGAGAGTGAGAGATAGAGAGAGAGAGAGAGAAGAGAGAAAGAGAGAGAGAGAGAAAGAAAAAGAGTGAGAAAGAGAGAGCGAGAGACAGGGTAATGGAGAGAGAGAACAGAGTGTGTGTGTGTGGGGGGGGGGGGTATAGAGAAAAGGACAGAGAAGAGAAAACTACAGAGATAAAGGGTGAAAAAACAAAAAGGGAGAGAGAAGGGAGCTCAGTCTTCAAAAAGGAAATGAAATATAGATGCCTTATCTGTGTTCCACAGAGCTGAGTGGAGCGTACAGGACATCAGATACCAGTTGGTGTGAAAAATGAAACACCAGCGTTGAGGGAAAATCCACCTTCACATCAAACCCACTACTGTCTGATGCAAGAAGCTGATCTTGACAGAAAGTGAAATGGAACCCACCCTAATGCCAGAAAATGCTAATCAAATTCCAGCAAACCGAATGTGTTCTGCATGCACCTCCAAATGAAGGGGTATTTTACTGATCAACGGTGATTGGCATGGCAGAATTATTCGGGTTTTAAAGTAACATCCCCTACAATTAGAGTCTAAACTCAGACCAAATTCCCCGTACGGTACATTTTGAACCGTCCCCTTCAGAGGCCGGAAAGAGGGGTGGAAAGCCCCCAAAGGTCCCTTAATTTGAAGATGGTACAATGCCAGATTGGACATGCAGGTGTCTTTGAAGGCCAGACTAGAGATGTTGAACTCATTGCACCCAAAAGATTATATATTTTCTTTTAAATAGAGGCGTATCCGTATGATATATATTGCTGGCCAGATGCGGTCACATGGGACTGAGTATTAATTAGAGATAACTAATCTTGCAATTATTGATACATAGAAAAGTGGAGTTAAGCAAATAAGGTGATTAAACGTAATTGATCAGTGGGTTATATTAAAAAAATGGTTGTTGAATTTTGAGGCCTAAAAGTTCGGTTGGAGAGCGAGCAAGGAGGCAGCTCCCACAGGCCATGGCTGAAAACTTTGAATAAAACAGCGATGCTGCATCTTTCTGACTCCGTTCGATTTTTTTGACTTTCAGACTTAGGTTTTCGTTCCAATCCTCCACGACACTAACATCAGACACCTGTTGCATAATGCAGTGGAAGTGTCCTCTGACAGTCCATGCATAATGTCCTGTTTCCTCAGCAAGGTAGCCGAGCCTAACTCAGCTGCCAGCTGGGAAAACCTTCACGGTTACAAACGTTGGGACAAGTTTCCCAAACAACAACGGGAAAGTTAGAACGAGATGGGACACCTGTAACAAAATAGGACACTAATTCAATGGGACACTTGTAACAAAATAGGACACTAATGAAACAGGACACTAATACCTGCAATATAAGAGTCCGACTGGGTCGCAAGATGGTGGACCCATCACTACATTAGGGCCATGGTACTTATATACTTATAAGAAGCAGGCACATATAATGAAATGGGACACAACAAAATGGGACATTTATAACGAAATGAGACACTTAATGCAATATCATGGGACACTTAACTGCAATATCAGTTTGACTGGGCCGCAAACTGGAAGACCCTTCAACATGTTAGGGAGATGGATTATTATTATTATTATTATTATTATTAAATATTATTATTATTATTATTATTATTATTATTATTATTACTATTCCAATGTCAGGTGAAAAATGTAGTTGCCATTTAAGGTGGAATGGAAAATTCAAATAAAAAGCCGGTGAATCGAAAGGCCAGCGTCAGTCCGATGCCTCTTGCTTGATTGGGCTGAGAGCTGGGTGACACACCACTGCATTAGGGCCATGGCCCTTACACACTTATAACAATGGAACACCTAAAATGAAATGGGACCCATAACATAGGACACTTACAATGAAATAGGACAGTTATAACAAAATATTAATAACAACAACAATAATAAAAATGACCATTGTTATTATTATTACGGCTGCAGTATAAGAAGAAGAAGAAGCACTGATGTACGTTGTTCTGGATAAGAACATCTGCTAAATGCCATAAACACAAGCATAAGAAGAAGCAATTATTTTTTATAATTATTATTTTTTATTATTATTGTTGCTGTTGTTGTAATTATTACTATTATTATTAATAAGGTGGAATGGAAAATTTGAATAAAAAGCCAGTAAATGGAAAGACCAACTTCAGCTTGGTGCCTCAGCGCTTGGTGAGGTGTTCAGAAATCTCAGACTTGCTTAGGTGGCTTCTGACACCGTACGACATTATCTACAACCATGGTCTGAAGTATGGGTGGAACTCGGGCTTCAATCCAATTTAGCATTTTTAATTCAATATTAAGTAGTAATAGCATGTGGTTAAACCTCATGTTTGGACCTCAACACCAGGAGACCCAGGTTAGCTGCTTTGCTGGTTTTGCCCTTGGTTTGATGTTTTGATGGTTTGATGCTTGGTGTGACTGTGACTGGAATGCTAAATGGCAGGCGGGTGGGATCTCCTCGATCTGATCAATCAGGGCCTTTCTGTGTCAGAACACACACACCAAAAAGATACGATATGATGATCTTTCTCTCTCCCTCTCTTGCTCCCTTTCTCCGATGTGAGTAAACAGCTGAGGGTCACAAAGGTTGAGTGTCAAGCTGTAGCAATGAGATGCTAATGGCCTGCACAAGCACTATGCAGACACACACAGACACACACACACAGACACACACACACACACACGCGCGCGCACGCACGCCTCTGCTCTGGATAAGCATGTGTGTGATTTACAAACCTTAGGTCCAACCTTAAATGCGCAGTTATTCCAGCATATGCATGAAAAAATGTGTTTCTCTCGCTCATGAATCAGCATCTGAGGAAACATCGGATTAGTGGAGAACCAGAGAGTGCGGCTGGTTACATATTCCACTCTGTAACTGGAGCCAGCAGGCATAAAGAAGAGGCAGCACCCTGTTTAAGCAATACGTGCCATTAGCATTGCATCCCCTTGCATTTAATACAGTATTTTCATTCATTGTTTTATACATCAGGTATTCACAGTGGTGTGAAGGACAGCAAACCACCAAACCAGGTTTGCCAGAAGTAGCAGAGCAGCTCAATAACCTTTTTACCTCTATGGGGGGAAAAAAAGAGTGTCTTTTGGCTACTACTGCACCCCAGTCACAACCAACAGCAATAAAATAACTTGAAACGCTCAATATGTCAAAAGCAGAGCATTGGATTTGCTTTGGAACTTAGTTCCAAAGGAAACCGAGAACCAAGACTCAGAAGAACATCCCCAACTGTATCAGGAAGAAGCACTGAGGGAAACCAAGACTCAAAAGGAGAAGAACTCCCTAAGAACTGCTGAGAGGAACCAAGACTCAAAAGAAGGATCACTAAGCAAGAAGGAGAACCACTGAGGAACCAAGACTTAGATTCCCTAAAAACCAATGAGGGAAACCAAGACTTGGAGAGAGAAAAACTCCCCAGAAGCATAAGAAAGAACCATTGAGAGAAACCAAGACTCTCAGAAGAAGTAGCTCAGATTTGGATTTTAATCTGTGACTACAGTCTTACAGGACATTGTGAGCGTTAAGGATGCACCAGTACACACACTGTGCTGCACCTCCTCGTACTGCACATGCATGTCTGCCCTGTGTGTAAACTGGCTTCAGCATGAGGTTCTCTTAACTGTCTGGAATAATGAATCTCTGTTGAGAAGGACAAAATCAAAAGCTAAAGGAATGAAATATGCAAAAATGAACTTCAGATCAATTAAATCTAATGAACAGAAAGAGGACATCTGAGAGAAACCAAAACTGAGAGAGAACCTCCCTAAGAGTATGAAGAAGAACAACTGAGAGGAACGGAGACTCAAAAAGGAGAACCTCCTATTCTGGTTAAACGCATTTCAACCAAAAATGGTTTCAACCAAAAATGGTTCATAATCTAAAAAGTTGCTTTCCTGTAGGAATGAACCCTGCTAGGGTCTTCGCTTTTTGGTTACACAGGGAGTGCTGCTGGGCCTGGTGGACCCATTACATTTTGGGGCTTTTAATTCAACATATTCAAAGCTTTTTTCTTAAAATTCTCAGCAGATGTTTACTTCATCCCATTTGCAAGTAATATAAACAAAACATGTTAAATTTGTTCATTTACAACTTTGTTAAATAACATTTATGAATAGCAATGCCACTCATTCTGTAGTTTTTTTTTTATTATATAAAAAAAATAAGGAAATGCATCATAAAACAGGCATAACTGGAAAACAAACAAATGTACAAATGAAGCAAGTTTTTCCAAAACTATAGTGTATTATTTATTTGAATTTCATTAGAAATTTAACCTACTCTGGTTAGTTTACACAACATCTGTCTGAACAACACATTAGTCCCATTGAACACGGCTATTTTCATGCCAGACTATACCACACCAGAGCTTCACTGTGTGTGTATTGCAAATGTACTTCTAGCACTGGGTGCATGTATATTGTGTTTTTCTGTCCATCTTGGGTCCACACACTTCACAGCGCTTCTTTTTGTTGCTGGCCACAATTTATGTGAAAATATAAGGATCTTTACTAACACTTTACTCCTCTTTCTCAGAAACATAAATTATTATACGGCACCAGCATCAATCACTTACCCAAGGGTCTGCAGATGATAGTTCTGTAATTTGGCAGGAGGTGGCACCATCATCTTCCTCCTCACAATGGCTGCAGAGACTGGGGTTCTTGGAAGATGTCCCCTTCTTCCAATTTGAGGTCTCACCAGTGTTTTCCCCAATTCCTCAAGAAAGAGACGCCTCTTCTGCAGCTTTCCCCTATTCCACTCTGGGGCGTTGTACGCGGAGTTATCCAACATGTAAAAAAATGTCACCAGAGGCCATCGTAGGGTCTTCCTTTTTACAGCTGTAAGTAGTCACCAGCTTAGGCTGTCCACCCCACCTTTTGTGGCATTATAGTCCATGATCATTTCGGGCTTTTGATGCTCCTGGCCACAGATTCTGGCGTCCCTGTGCAGTGTACTTTCCTTTCTTTGGTACATACAATACCAGGGTCGTGTCAGCCGTGTACACAAACTTTGATGACTGGACAGGCCTGTCCTCTGTTTTCAGCAACTGGGGAGGGAGCGCAGACTGGTTTTTGAGCACCGTTCCCACCATAGTCAGCTTCCGCTTTAGCAGCTCCTGTCCCAGCTTGTGCGATGTGAAAAAATTGTCACACATGATGCTGTCTCCAGAAAGTTCCTAAGCCATATCGAGGACCACTTTCTCGCCTTGATTTTTCTCAGGGGCTCCTCCATTGCATTTCCCTGTGTAGACCTGCAAGTTCCGTGCAAAAAATTAAACAGCACCACAGGCAGCCCAAATCTTTACAACATACTCGGCAGGCTTAGATGGTATATACTGCCGAAATGGGCAGCGGCCCTGAAATGGCATCAGCTGCTCATCAATGGTGACATTGGGGACAGGGTTGAAAAACAGGGGGAGACAGGCCCACACTGTCCTGATGGCAGTTGGCTTGTCTCTCTGCTGTCGAGCTGGTCTATCATCACGGTCATCAAAACGGATGGTCCTGGAAATTATTTTTAAAGTTTTCAGAGACATCGTTGACCGAAAAAGTTCTCTGCGAGTTTCTTCATCCAACAGGGATTCTTTGGGCTCCCCTTTGGACCTGAAAACACCAGCAAGGATAAGAACCCCAAAGTAAGCATCCAAATCGGTTTCGTCCAAAACCTTCTACGTCTCTCCAGAAAGTCTGCTTCCTTCAAAATTGGTGCAATCCAGGATGATTTTCTTGATAGGTATGGCATGAAAAGGTCAAAAGAAGGCTTGATGTCTTGTGCATGAGTGACTGCCAAGCGAGTAGGTCCTGGTATCATCTGAATCACACAAGCAGCCATGCGGGGGGGGTCATTTCTTGAGCAGGAAGACCATTCAATTTTGCCATCTTTTGACATCCATATGTTGTTATTTGCAAGCTGCTGACAGCCTGTCCCTATAGCTGGCTGCTCACCTGCTGGTCTTGGGGCTGCTGCTGGCGGGCTGGTCCTGAGGTTCGCTTGCGTTTTGAAGCTGGCTGACGGGCTGGTCCTATGGCTGGCTGCTCACCGGCTGGTCCGGAGGCTCTTTTACACTTCAGAGCTGGCTGATGCTCATCCTCCTCTTCAAACTCAGTGTCAGAAATGTGATCCTCGCATTCTTAAACTTTTTCCTCTGCATCACCATCAAAACCCTCTGTCTCTTCCAATATCATCCGTAAGGCAGTCTGAACAGAGAATCGCTTTGCCATCTTGATCAGTTGTGGTATGGCACCACACTGACAGAGATATTTATAGTGTCAAGCCCCTAAGATTCGTTCCCGCAAGACAGAGGGTGAAATGTGTGGGACTGTGGGTGCAGACAGTGTTGGGTGCTCCAATTTTGCAACAATGTTGCAACCTTGTGCGGGAACAGCACTGGTGGCTCACACCTGGGTCCATTCACCTGCTTTACTCTCTCCTTCTCTCTCTCTCTCGCTCTCTCTCTCTCTCTCTCTCTCTCTCTTTCTCTCTCTCTCACACACAGGCCCAGAGAGGAGGAAGCAGTGGCACCTCCAGAAAAAAATTCTAGAGGTGGCCAGTGGGGGGGTACAGCAAATCTTAGGGTGGCATACCAAACAAAAATCCATAATCAAATTTAATGCTAATATTGATTCTGATAAATCAATATCCATTAAATCCTCTGCAAATTGACAGAGCATACTCAGTATTAGTTGTTAGCTATGCTAACTTTCCCGCTTAGCAATGCTAGTTTGAATTCAACAATAATAAAAACTTAATGAGTAAAGTTAAGTTTTAAGAATTAACTTAATATATGCATGTACTTACATTAAAAATGTATGATTGTGTGACATACATACCAGCTAGAAGTTTTGGAAACGCAGATATGTCTTCCAAGCGTCTTTCAAATCAAAGGTGAACTTTTTCCAGACAGGATTAAGACACAAGCTGTTCCAGCAGCAGTGTTTCAGTGGTGGTCGGAGGAGCCTGGCTGTTTTCTTATGAAAGATAAAGTGCTGCCGAAAGAACGACGTTAATTACTTCCATTGTGGGGGCAATAGATGTAAACGAGGAACAAGATTTTCCTGCTTTACAGTGCGGCAAAACGAGAGAAGCGCCGAAAAATATAACTGATAATTCAGAGACTCCTGCATTGTTTCCCATCCGTTCCAATGTTTGGTCGATATCAGTGAAGAGCTTTAATCCAGAGGGGAGGAGGCCTTCGCTCTAGTCTCTCGGACACAATGCAGGAGAGGAAATGGCTGCAGGTCTTGATGAATTATGAATATTGTTGAGGCTTTGATGTAGGTTCACTCATTCTAATCGAGTAATGTGCGAAATAAAGCACAGCTTAGTCATCACATCCTGTCTATTATCCAGTCTACAAAAACACCGGCTTTTACGCTTCAGTTTGAAGCCTCAACAGCACTTTAACTGCCAAATGAACGTCATCAGCACCAACGAAGCCCATCATTACCTGGCGTTGCCATAAAAGAGCATTTTAGTTTATAGTTTCACCCACAGAAACAGATCTACCCAGAGGAATGTGCTTTTTGAGGGTGTGGGTGTGCAATTAACTATAATGCAAAAGGAAATCAGATAATACATAAAGACATTTTATTGCTATTAGTAACTTGAAAAGAAAATATGCAATTCTTTTTGAGGTTTCCTCATCTTATCACTATGAAAAGTGCATAACTTCATTATATCCTGTGTGAGCAATGCCAAATTCCAGAGAAAGACTGGATCAGAACCACTTATTTTGCACCTCTAAACACAATGCTGTCACAACTTATAAATGCCTGTCATAAGTTTCACTCTTACTGTAAAACACCACAGAGTATAACAACACTACAGAACATGTGAGCATTACAAAAAGGAGATAATTCACTGTGACTGTGCTCTTAAACATAATTATGTGAGTGGTTCAGGTTGGGTGTGAAACACTCTAGAGAAACTCACTGTGTCAAAATTGTTCACAATGGTGATGAATGGAACCAGACGTCTGCCTGAAAAATCTCCCTCGATGAATTTTTACATGAAATGGTTATGAATGCACTGTCTGATACCTGAGACGTTGTTTTACCAGAGTTTTGAAAAGCTAAAACTAAACCAATTTAAGCTGGAGGGATTACATGGTGAGGCAAAAAAGCCCTCAAAGAAAACGAATTTAGTTCAGATTTGTTTTTATCGTCGCTATTTTACGATACACATTTCATATAAACACAAGAAAGACGTGTAGTTTCACTGGTGGGTTTGAATAGAAAATACAACAGCTATATTTCTGCTGGAGACATCTGGATCCGTTTACGACCACTGTTAGTATGAGGCATGTAAACGAAATAAAAACTTGAACAGGTCTGTTGACTGTGTTTCTGGTACAAAAATTATTTGTGTGCATTTGTTTGTTTGTGTGTGTTTACGCGCACATTCCCACCTGCATCTATTCATCCTTTTGTACAACCCACTAAAGCTTTCACACATCAGCCTACTCAATCAATTAGGAGCAATCAATAAAACTAATTTATGAAGAAGAACGCAACGTGTGCTCACAAGTCAGAAATTAATCTTCGATTCTGCAGCTGATCATTCAAACTGCACACAGAACTGCCTGCTCACTGGGGATCGGGGTTTAAAAGGTGCAAAAATCAACTAAACGTAAGCATGTAACCTTTTTTTTTTTTTTTTACACAACAGGGTCTGTTCCCACAAGCTGCTTCAAGAGCAAAAGCACCGAAACACTTTCTGTGAGACCAAGATCAGTCTTGCTTTCTGAATACCAGCCCTGGTGTAGTCTGAAAGAGCTGCCTGTACTTTAGTTCCTTTTTACAGCTCACAATAAGACATAATAGGTCGGTTTCCCGGACAGGGATTAAACCTAGTCCAGGATTATGTAGTGCTGTGAATAGAGATTTTCCATTGAAAAGGAAAGGGTAGTTCAAGACTAGGCGTAATCCCTGTCTGGGAAACTGACCCAATGTGTCCTAAACCACGTTCACGAGTCTGGTCCAGCTTAATGAAGAGTTGGATACAGTTTGAGCAGGTCCAGAGAAGTTTATGGTAAAACATGGGCCATACTTTCAACAGAACAAGAAAAATGAGGCAGGCAATGTATCAGGGTTACAATCCACAAAACATGACCAGGTATCAAAAAAGTCACGTGACAGTTTTTTAGTGCGAGACTGTCCGATCCTAGACCAGCCTTTTAGAGGAAGGTGTCAGTGTGACCATGTCTGTACAGCGTGACCATGTCTGTACAGACCATGTCTGTACATGTCTGTACTAATTAGGGCTGATGCTCTCGTATGCATGTCTTACTCACACAGCGCTTGTTTTTTGCATTCGGCTCATTTAGTCTGTTTATACATGCAGCTCTCTCGAGCTCATGTACACATTAGGAATGCACATCTAGTGCAAACCAGCGACCAACAGCATGTTTGTGTTTACTGCATATTTAGAATGTTTACAGGAAGAACACAGCAAAAGCGTTGACCCCAGAGGGGAGCCCTGAGGGACACCACTGGCTCTAAACCCGAACACAGTGCTCAGTGGAGGCATTTCATTGGCCAAGGAGTGAAAATCTATGTGCTTCACCCCACACCGACCACAGAAATGTTTAAAAAATGTGGTTTTATATGTAATGGAAGAACAGGTGTAAACGGTGGCAGTGGAGTAGAATGGAGCCAGGTAAACAATGGCACAGTAACAGCATTACTGGAGTAGCAGTGTCACTCCCTCATGTATGCAGGGGGATTGTTTTAGCCACAATATTAGCATTTTTAACAAATGCTAATGCTTCTGATGTTTTTGTCAGAGTCTGGGTTTTGTGAGGTCAGGTTCATCAGAAAAAAAGCACCAGCCAGCAATAAGAGTTGAAGAAATGAACTTTTGGCATAATATCCCGCAGCCTGTCCATCTGTCGTTATAATGTAAACACAGCAAAACCGTTTGCCGCAGGGGTCCTCCAGGGGGGTCCAGAACCTAAGAGCAGATCAAACAAATTCCATCTAAAGCATGGGACTGAATTTGTGTCTAATCATCAAACTCAGCAGTTGTATCTATATGGAATCAAATTTGCATTTAAAAAAAAAAGGGCTCAAGGCTGGAGCTTTCCACTGTAACCCTGCGTTTACAATGGACCCAAATAAGCCACAAAGCGGCTAGAAGGCATTTACTTCCAGCAGCCACTGGGCTACACTGAGTGAGACAGCGCGCAGAGTCAGCTTGGGGCCAAAATAAAGTCAAGCAATGTTCAACTTTGTGTTCATTTTATATTTTTTTGCCAAATTTTCTGTTTCTACATTAACATTGTAGGTCCCACAACTGACATGGAAGAGGAACTGAAATAATTAGCCACACAACGTGACCAGTCAGGATAACTGTGAAGACAGGGTTATGCAGGCTTGGCCAGTATTGGGTAGAAATGAACCCTGTTATCTGGATTATATAACCTCATTACAAGATTCATGTACCTGTTATCCAAGTACAAAAATACCTCTCAGGGTACAGATGTTGTCACTGGGTTGTTGAGTTCCTTCAGTTAGGGAATATAACTGTACCCTTTTGGTATATTTTTACATCCAAACTGTCTCCACTCTGCTTTTATTTGTATTTTCCATTTAAAAATACTTATGAAAACGTACCAATATGACAAAGTAAATATAAACATAAATGTGAAACTCATTTAAGCTACACAGTTGGACCTTAAAGACCATGCTGTACCTTCGGAGGGCATACAGTGGATATAGAAAAGAATCGCCCCTCTCTAATTAGTCAGATTTTTGTGGCTATTTCTAGCAGTATTTATTCAATGCAACCTATAACATCAGAATGAAAGATATGAAAGCAAAAGTTTAGAAAAAAAAATTAAAAATACAAAAACAGAATCATAATAGATAAAAGATCACCCTCTCACCTTCTAAAACATTTGTAAACTCAATCAGGTATAACTAATCATCTTCTTCATTGCACATCAGGCTAATTGGTTTCCACCTGTGATCAACTGTAACTGTTTTAAGTAGTTCAGCATTAAAAACAGCTATTCCTGGAGCATTCCAGTGCTTGGCAGTACAACTGAAAGTAAACAATCAACAACAGGTGCCAAGGCATTGTAAAAAGATCTCAGGGAGTTTTGGACAGATACAAGTCAGAAGATGGATACTAAAAAAAAACCCAGAGGCTTCCTAGGAGCACAGCGAAGTCTATAATTAAGATGTAGAAAGTGTTTGGTACTACCAAGACCCTCCCTGGAGCAGACCTTCTCTGCAAACTAGATGAAGAAGCAAGGAAGAAACTGGTCAGAGAAGCTTCCAAGAGGCCTAGAGTAAGTTTAAAGCAGATCCAGAAACTTCTGGCAAAGAGTGGTCAATGTGACAGCAATATCACAAGTGCTCCACAAATGTGGCTTGTATGGAAGAGCTGCAAGAAAAAAAAAAGACACTCCTCAAGGAAGGTTGCATTACGCTTCTGGTGCCAAGAGGATCTAACTATGTGGCCTTCATTTGCATTGACAACCTGCCAGAAAGTTGTCGATGCAAATGAAGGTTCACCTTCCAACGTGACAATAACCCAAAACACACACAAAAAACTGACCACACAGTGGCTGAAGCAGAAAAAGGTGAATGTCCTTGCATGACTTAGTTAGAGCCCAGACTTAAATCCTTTTGAAAATCTGTGGAACAACTTGATTGCAGTCCTCCAACAACAACCATCCAATCTGACCAAGCTTTAAAAATTCTGTAAAGAATGGTAGACACATACCGAATAGCCTAAACACGCAAGATTGGTAGACGAATATCCCAGCAGACTCAAGGCAGTAACCAAAGCAAAGGGTGATTCCACAAAGTTTTGACACAGAGGGTGATCCTTAATCCATCTAGCATTTTTGTATTGATATGTGTATTTACAAAACAGTTTTTAAAGATGACTCGCTTTAGGGATTACTTTCCTGGTTGGACAATAAATCAGTTTATTCCTTCCTCAAAAACTATATTACAGCTGTGACTCTATGACCGATGGCCATAATTATGTTTAGTTTTGAGAGGAGGAAGTGGGGGGAGGTAGAGCTGCACCTCCAGATAGATTAACTTCATGAATCTAAATAAACCAGTTCTAACCAGATCTAAAAAAGAACAAAAGTAGTCCAAACACAATCAGATTAGACTTCCAGTCTACAGTACTGATTACAAATTTATTCATTTAATTTTTATCCAATGCTGAATTACATCTCTGTGTCTCAAACTGATGACCAGTGTATATTTGTATATTTCTTTTAATAATTATATTGTTTACAGATGTTCACATATGTTTTATGATGTGCTGTTACCACCTCACTAGTGCTCTACATCCCACTAGTGGTCCATGGCCCAGCAGTTAAATTACCCTCATGTAGGGTACATGTCAGGCACTATAATATGTACCTGATTTCAGTGAAAGTGGCTCTGACTTCAATCATTTTCCTCACTGTGTGTGTGGATCTTCTGTAGCCAGCAAAACAGGTTTTATACATCAGTCTGGATCCTACCTGTGTGCTGAAGTGAATCTAGTGACTGGCACCATTGCAGCAGAGTAATGGGCTTGGGGAAAAGCACAATACCCAAAATGACCCCCAACTGGGTTAAACGACCTATATGCAAGTGCACGTACACCAGCCCTTCTCTCCCTCCATACGGTTTTAGTGACCAGTCACACCAGCAGGGCTTATGCCAGCTCATCCGAGACGAACACAGGTGTGCACGTTTAAATAATGACCACAGTAAAAGTGAAAACACTATAAAGTGCTCATATCTTACAGTGCTCATATCTCGGTATTATATTATTTCCCAGAGGTCCTTTTACAACAGAAACAGCTATAATTCCTTTCCATGGACCATTTTCTAGCCCTTAGAACTAGAACTAGACTTTCACTGTGTCTGTAATTCAAATATATGTAAATGAGCTTGGTAGCCCTGTACTTTGGATTGGCAGCCCTGTACTGTGCCTCACTCAAGAAGCAGTCTGGGCTGAAACACTCGGTATTACTTCAGCATGAATGGGTGGGAGCCTATCCACTGCAGGCTGAATGGGTGGGGCTAAACTGCAGTAGGCAGACATGATGGAGCTAAATCACTGTAGGCTGAATGGGTGGGGCTAATATGCTGTAGGTTGAGTAGGCGGGGCTAAAATGTTGCGAGCTGAATGTTTGGGACTAAACTGCTGAAGGCTGAATGTATGAAGCACCGTCCTTTCAGAGGTCAATGCACCCAAGGCAGCAGTGCTATAGGACAAAGATACCAAGGCCAAAATTGTTACAGCATTTTGCATAATTGGAATTTTATTTATGGAAAAAAGGTGCAATGGACAAAAAGTCCATCTTAGTTGAAAACCTGCTGAGGCAGTTGGCTTCTAGAGCAGACAAAATCCTAAATTTCCACAAAACTGTATTGATAAAATAATGCAAAACCATTGTTCAGATGCAGCACAGCGCACAGTGAGTACCTCCTCAGTACACCCCACCTAAACCTTCTCTCTCCTGTCTACTTCAACCACAGCCACAGTCCTGTATTTCCGTCTCCCTGCGTTCCGATCTTTCACTGCTTTCCTGTGATAAAGACCGGAGGGAAGACAAAAGACCTGGTTAATCAGGAGGCTGGGGAAAGTGTCGTTTCCTCTTACTGACTGCACACTTTTCCCAGAAACACCAACAAGGAGAAGAACATCTAAAAAGGAGTACAATACATGAGCTTCACTGAATAATTCATTCCACGACAGTGCTATAGAAACCTCTGGGAAAGAAGGAAGGAAAGCAGGCTGCAGATTTAGAGAGTGTTTGTATGGTTTAGCAGGCCTGCATGCCAAAACCAATCGTCTCCCAGTGGAAGTAAATGACATGGCAGAGGCGGCGAGGCTGGTCGGCTTCTAGGCCCGGAAGTTCCTCTCGCAGGATTCACCCAGTTTGATCCCGGGCCACCCACCGAACTAACCACAGGAGTGTAACTGGCCACTCTCAGCACAGCTGGAACTCACATTACCCCTGAGGAGAAGACAGAAAACAGTGCTTCATCACACACTACACACTCACACCACACAGGCTGCACTGAGGGTGCTGAGGGGATTTTATATGAATGATTTCTTATTCACACTGAGAAACCAATCCATTCCACCAGTGTGTGTGCGGCAAATGTGATGCTAAAGTTAACGCTAAAAATCCATCTGAGGAGGTCTCGAGTGACACAGCTCTAGGAGAGGAATACAAGACAGTATAAGTGGACTCTGTCTCTGGGTGGCTAGGGTGGTCCTCCCTCTCCCCCATCACTCAGTATAACTGTCCTCTCTCTCTCTGGGTGGGTAGGGTGGTCCTCCCTCTCCCCATCACCCAGCATAATTGTAATATCTCTCTCCCCAGGGTGAGTCAGGTGGTCCTCCCTCTCCCCCATCACTCAGCATTACTGTCCTCTCTCTCTCCCAACTTCTTGAAAAGTAAACTTATTACTTTATAATAAGTAATAAGTTATATAGTCATAATAAATGTGGGTGAACTGTAGCACCTGTCTGCGGGCTGATCTTTGTATCATCACTTTTCTCACTGAAGGATGAGAACAAAATAAAGACAGTTAGGTGATGATGCAGATAAACCCACAATCCACCTTTGGTTTCCCAGTGGGTATTTCAATGAATGGCTCTTGTTTGTAAATGAAGAACATTTTCAAGGTTTAAAGAACTTCCACATAATATAATGAATGGGTTCTCATGGGCCACAAGAGCTTTCATGGTCAGCTTTGTGGTTCTGCAACATGTTGGGAAGCCCTGGTGTAATCAACAATGCAATTATAAAAAATGACAATAATGGCTTCCAAATACAAGCAGCCATAGCTGTTTACTCTCATTCTCACTCCAACCCCATGGGGTTAAGGGGCAGTGGGAGGTCATTAGGCCTCAAACAACCACCTCATTCACTCTAATCTAAGTGTGTCCACGGTGGCGATTCGGGAGTCACCGCTGCAGGGTACAGAACTAATCGTCTCGCATCAGCAGTTAATTGAGCTCGCAGACAAGGAGGCTATTAAAATGCATGGAAATCAAAGTGACTCCAATGTGGAAATCAATTAGAGGGAGGGGATGGCACAGCCTTTTGTTTGTAAGAAATTAATTACCAGTCATCTCACATTCTTCTGAGAAGGCCTTTGGAATGAGGCTCCACTGTGGGATTAAACCAATTGAGCGTTTCACCAGCCTTAATGATATCAACGAAAAAATGGAGCTGGTTCTGGCGTTTTGAGCAGTACCTTGGGATTCTTGATTTAGCTCTAAGATTGCTGGAAGTGGCACATGTCCAACACTCCCTCGAGCTCCCATCGCCATTTCCAGCCTACAACGATGAGCCTGTCAGTCAAGAAATGGATTGAAAATCAATTCTCCTCTCATCCGGGTAGGTTCCTTATTGAAAAACATACGTCTGGAGTGACACATTTGATATAAATTATTCCTCCTCAAAACTATTTACCGCCCCAAAACAGTGAGTGAGTCAGTGAAGCAGATTGAAAATCCTACCCTGTCTGTGTGTTGACCGATGGCTCTTACCAAGCTATTTATGGTTAAGCACCGCTAAACGCGTAGCCGCATTCACAAGCTGATTTTTGTTAATTAAACCACAACAATCAGGTGTTTTCTTTTATAAGTGACTTGTGCTTTAGTGTCCTGAAGTCTGTTTATGAGACTGCTGTGCGTTTTGCTACAAGTTCGTTTCTCCGCGTTTTTGTCCCTTTCTGGCTGCCTTAGCCATGACATCACAGACTCTCTATCCGACACACATTTTAAAGACGACCCGTCTGTCTGCTCTCTGTTTTTTACATTACAGAAGCGAAAATCTGAATATATGGACACTGCACCAGATACTAACAGATTTTCTGACTTCGGAATTTAGCAAAATACAGTACGGGCTCAGATACCAAAAACGGGTGGAATAAAAATAATAATAATAATGAAAAAAAAAGAAGAAATTTTTTTTAGCAATCGCACTACAAGTCTGTGTGGGGGTAACTGATTCACTCAGAAATCATAAATCTTTGTGGGAATGTCTGACTCATTTGAGAATCATAACTACAGGTTTTCGGCCCTGAGTATCTCACTCACTGTGTATTTTCTGCGTAGGAATGACTGTTTCATTCACAAATCATAACTATGAGTTTGTGAAGTCTTGTGTATTATTCTCATGGTAAGAGCAGGAACAGGACCAGTGCTGTTATCACCAGTAATGAGAGCAAGCTAAAGTTAGCTGGTCAACATCTCTGATGGGTATTATAAAGTGCTGAATGGATGTTTTAGCCCTTCCATTGGAGCAAGTCTGTACACTCTGGCTCTTCAGTGAGGCTAAAGAGAATCGCTCTCTCAGAATGAAGAGAATGAAGTTTTTATTGTTCGGCACAGTGGCCTCACATGAACAGCTGAAGGACATAATTTCAACTAAATAACTGAATAGGCTCTGGTCAAAAAAGTACTCCAAGTTAATTAAACAATGTAAGAGTCCTGGAGAGCCATGCTCTTTTTTGTCACAACTCAGATACAGTTAAAGTGGCACACTGGCTCCAAATATATGAATGACTTGGAAAAAAGATTCACTCATTTTCCTGCATGAGATTCAAAGATCTGAGTCTGTGAAAAGATCAGAACTTCCCACAACTCCCAGCAACACCTAAAGCTCCAGGATCAGCCAGAATGTTTACATAAGGTTCTATGTTTACATCAGCAGACAGATGATGGACAACTGGATGGTCCATGTCTTTCACAAGAGTGAAGGAAACAGTACAGATCTCGCTGCAGGGACGCTAACGCTGTCACCATGGCGACATTCATGTTCTTTCGGTCACTCCGCAGCGTTTTATTTTCCACGAGAACATGTAAACGCACGATGAATAAGTGGTGCCGCGGGTTCTGTCCAACTCTGTTTACGAACCACGCATCGCTCTGAACAACAATGAGAAAGAACCCGTACACCCTCCAGTCAACCTTAGTGGAGATCCTGATGACCCAAGGCTCAGGGAACCTTCACCAGACAAGACAGCTAAAGAGAAATGTCATTGGAAAAGTCATTTTCTGGATGCACAACAGAAGTTTATTCCCAGGGCAAAATGCAGCTGGCATTCCAAATGTGCCATATTCAATGAAACCTGTACCGTGTGTGTATGTGTATGTGAGTTTGAGACAGAGATAGAGAGAGAGAATATGGTGATTTCTCTGTGTATTTAATGACTTTCGGCCCACTCTGAAGCCATTTTGCCCCAGAGTATACCCCTAATTGAGACCTTCTCCATTCTCAAGGACGAACTGACATTTATGAGGAACTGAGAACCTGGCTGCTGCCGCTGTGGACAATTTTCTCACCTGGAGCATTACATTCCCCTCACATTCACAAGCTTTGGTGTGAAATTAGACCTGCTGGAAGCCTGGACATCTCAGTATGTGTTCTCTGTCCATTTTAGATTTTGGTACTTGACCATGTGGGAACAAATGTTTGATGTGTACATAGAAATTCCACCTATTCACCCAGTGTCATTCAGAGTGGGTTTTGTTTGAAAAGATTAATTGTAGAGACTCCAACAAACATATAGCCATTAATATTACTCTGCAAATTCACCAGTGAAGCCTTACATGTCTTCTGAGTGTTTTTACGGCATGTTCACGATAGTAAAATAGGAGAACTGATGTACCTCTGCATATACCTCTGCATCATGAATGGGTTTAGTTTTAGGCCAAAAGCTTTTCTAAACTCTGGTAAAACAATGTTTCAGGAATCAGGCAACACATTCACAACCATTTCAAGAAATAACTTTCTGTGAGTTGAAAAATAACTTTTCATCACCACGGTGAATGATTCTGACCTTGTGAGAACAACCAAACACACTCTGAATCACTCGGTTTAAACACTGACTGTAAACACTGACTTTGTTCATGAACAACAACTAATCATTCCTGACAGGAGCTCCAAGCAGGATTTTTCTAAGACGAGGGATAAGGAAGGTAAGAGAGAAGCCAGCAATCGCTTGAGAATATCTGCAGGACGGCCTAAGAGGAGCAGGAACGGAGATACTCAGAGTGGAAAGCAATGAACTGAAACACAATCATCTCCATTCTTGCACCTAATGCTAATCTCCTCTGCTGATGAAGGTCAGAGATTAGTCTGAAATATACACACAAGCTTTTAGACCATTCAGAGCTGCTCTGTACTTCAGCTCTATATGTTTGCAGAAAGACAGTCTGATCAGAAGATCACATTCACAGTGAAATACAAAGGGAGGGACATCATGATCTAGGACTGTTTTTCTAGAGTAACATCACAAGCCATCAAAGGAGGCATGAATGGACTGAGATACCAGGAGATAATACAGAAGAACTTACTCTCATTGTTGAGCAAGAGAAGAACACTCAGTGACCTTTTTCAGTCCAAAGTGTCAGATGAATGTACACCAGAGACCAAAAGCTGTAGCAGTTCACATACATATACATATACACACAAACACACACACACACACACACACACACACACAGTGGTCACATACATCTCCCTTACACATCTCATCCTGTTCTAATCCAATATCACACAAGGCCTGAACTTTACCTCGGAGCAGAAAAGATCACTTGTACAGTCACAGGCCATCACTGTCTGTCAAAATCCCCCTCTTTACTCCCCCTCTTTAACTGACTTATTCCCAGCTAAGTGTCAAGCTCATAGCAAAATATTTCAGTTGATCCTGCCTTAGAAAAAAAATCATTTTTAATGAAACTATTGCACTGTAATCTGCCGTAAAGGTGTCAGATTAAATCATTTTTAAAGTCAGAGTGTGTTTTCTCCCTCACTGAGTGTGCACTGACCCAAAAACCCAACCCGTAGTCTGCGGTAGACCATGGTACTTAATCGACCTAACGTTCACAGCGCTGGGGAAAATCCTAAAAAGCAAAAACTAACCCCGACTGCTGTCACGTCTGTGGCTGAAGGGTAGTGAGGCGAGGCGCAAGCTGCAAGTTCCATTAGATGGACCTTTATTACAAAAAACACACAGACTCTACACTAAACAGAACATGAATAGGCTTGAGGGCCTTTAAACACAAAGTAGAACTAAAACAGCAGACACATAAGGAACGGGGAGCGTGAGGGATAAGTGTGAGGGTTAACCAGCAACTAAAACACGAATTCAGCTAACTTAAATACAAAACAGACTAGGACGGAAACCAATCATTAAACATAATCACTTTAACTAAACACAAGACAGCTGACACAGTGACACTAAACACAAACATACCCCCATTTCAAAATAAAAGTCCCACAAATACTTGTGCCAAATACAAAAACAATGGCGGCCTCTACCGGCCACTGGCCGAGACATGACAACTGCTGCGTGTGTTTAATGGAGAAATTCAAGAGCAGATAAATGATCTGACTCAGTTTTGAATGAGACACCGACTCAAAAATGATATTAATATTGTACGTCTTCATTGGTATTAACAAAACTTTTTAATAAGTGATCATATATCAGACCATACGTGTTACAAAAGGCTGTGGTGCAAGGAATTTATCTGCAAGGTCAATCATGAAAAAAAAATGACATTTACTCTGTGATGCTATAATATTCATATGATCTGTCATATGACAGTCGTTCTAACAGACACTACTCGAAGAGCAGGGGGCGATCTGGATTAGTTACGCTATTTACTGATCTATAATGTATAATTCACACATCATTCTGATAGTTTGTAATATAGTACAGGAAGCATAGGGTGCAATATGGAGTCTACTGATGCTCTATTATGTTTATATGATCCACACAATCATTCTGATAGACTGTAATACCCTACAGGAAGCACAGGGGGCACTATGGATCCTTTTGTTTTATTTTATGGTGCTCTGCAATGTGTTATAATGTTCATATGATCCATACGGCCATTCTGACAGACTGTAAAACTCTACAGGAAGCATAGGGGGATTTCCAGATCCATCACATCAACTATTAGCACCAATTGTTCAACTAGATAATCAACATGTTTTACTTCATCTGCAATGAAAAAGAAAGGAGGGGGGGAAAAGGCTTGGAGACGGACTCACCAGGAATGTTGTGAATGGTAATGGCCAGGATTAGTAGCACGATGCGTCTCCAGCTGCTTGCTGCTGCTCCTGTCACTTCCTGTGGTCTGGTACTGAGCTCTTCTGCATGAAGGGTGGGGGCTCCCTTCCTTCTCTGGTGAACGTCTCCATTCTCTGCTTTATCTGCAAGACAGTCAGAAAGCCGGGATCATTAACGGCACACGGGGGCACCTTCTAATGGCAGGACCCCGAGAGAAGGTCAGTGACGAACAAATTCCCCTCTTTTGTTAACGCTGTCCAAACCTGCCCTTCAGCAGGCGACGTACGCACTTGGTGAGATAATGATGGTTTTTAATTTTTGTTATTTCTGCTGAAACAATCCTTCAAACCGCAGCACAATGAAAGGCTCCAGGGGTCTTCCTGGAGGCCACCTGCAATTACTCTAAACAACAATCATCATAGTTAAGCAGCATCTCAAACCATTTCCCAAAACATCCCAATTAGCATAACATACACACTCACCTTCTTACACACTCTCGCTCCTACAATCAAATGAACACATTTAACTAGTATTAACAAGTTCATAAGTATTAATAAGTATAATCATGGACAAATAAGTAATCATGAATACAAATATAATTGGGCACACCCACATTTGTTATTGGACCATCATGAATGACTATTCAAATGTACTCTCAATATTAAAGTCCCCATATAATTGAAAACGAACAAATAATTAACATAGCTGTAGTATGCAAACACTGGTAAATACACAACTGTGAACTGCAACCTGTAAAATGCAACTTGTAAACTAGGCTGCAAAAACAGCTTGTTATAAATCTTTTTTCTTCGTGTTTGTGATGCCACAAAAACAATGCATTTATATGTACACAGACATATAATGCTCTCATCAGTCTGAAAGGCACACTAACAAAAAGGTGTTTAATTCTAACGCAGAGTTTCCCAATATGTGGGCCGCAAGATGTAATTTTCATAAAAATTAACAAAGAGATTGTTCCGTACTGAACAAAGCTCGTTTCCATCCCACCTACAGAGAAAAAAAGCCCATTTCCACCCTGCCTACCGAGGAGAAAAAAACACATGAAAGACTGGATCAGTTAAAGAAAACAGCTTGGCAAAGAAACAACTAAATGTTAAAGTCCTAAACTATCAGTCAAGTTTGATGATCTGTTATCAACCATGATCGATCTTCAGTTGCCAATCGTCAATCAGGACTAATCAAACATAATCAATCATCATGATTAATTATCAGTTATCAATCTATCATGAGCAATCATCTCCTACCACTCTGGAGGAGGAAAAAAAAAACACTGGTTTTGTTCATAATAAGGGACTGCTCAATGATCAGTGATGCTGTGGGTCGCTGCTATGGCAACAGTGAAGTCGGGAACCTCATCTACATGTTCGGACCCTTAGAGCCCTCTCTGAGTGAACACTCTGCTTCAAACGTCTTGCAATTTGAATGTCACCCGGTTTCCCTCCTGCTGCTTCAGAAGCACTCTGCTCACCCAGCCGTTGCAGGACGTCCCACTTAAGAAGAAACCTTTGTGGCATATGAAGGCTCAAAGCAGAGTGGCGTGCATTTCAAACCATCTTTTCTGAAGTGTGTGGACTGGAGCAGTATTTGAAGAGTGTAACCATGGACACAGTTTCCAATGAAAATGTCTAGAGACGTGTTGAGTTAGAAGAAGGGGGTAGGGGGTAGTGGGAGTTTGAGGGTGGATACCACGGTATGGCAGTGATGCTGTTACTGTTGCAGCCCTAGTGTGGTACCTCAATGGGACTGTTTTGGGTGTGTGTGTGTGTGTGTGTGTGTGTGTGTGTGTGTGTGTGTGTGTGTGTGTGTGTGTGTGTGTGTGTGTG
>JBBJLS010091319.1:0-22107 GCA_037577275.1 Bryconaethiops microstoma | reverse complement strand
CCTTATAGACGGACTTAGTTCTGTCACTGTTCCTGCTGAAGCATTTTTTCCCCTTCAGCAAATTCGGTCATATTTTTGATTGCTGTGACCATTACTGCACATCAACAGTGTGAAAACAGTTATTAAATAAAAGAGACTTTCAAAGTCTGTAATGTTGATTATTCATTCACTCATATGTCAAATTTATTAAAATTTTAAATACTTTTACAGCAAAAATGTGTGCAATTAATTTAGATTAATTAATCAGAGCTTGTAATTAATTAGATTATTTTTTTTAAAGCACTATAATATAGTGCTCTGAAAAAGTATTCACCTCCTTCCTGATTTCTTATTGTTTTGCATGTTTGTCAGAAATGTTTCAGAATATCAAACAAATTGAAATACTAGACAAAGATAACCTAAGCAAACACAAAATGCAGTTTTTAAGTGATGATTTTATTTATTAAGGACAAAACTATCCAAACCTACAGGGCCATGTGTGAAAAAGTAATTGCCCCCTAAACCTAATAACTGGTTGTGCCACCTTTAGCAGCAACAACTGCAATTAAGCGTTTACAATAACTGGCAATGAGTTTTTTCACATCGCTGCGGAGAAATTCTGACCCACTCTTCTTTGGAGAATTGTTTTAATTCAGTCATATTGGAGGGTTTCCAAGCATGAACTGCCTTTTTAAGGTCATGCCACAGCACACAGTTGGATTTAAGTCCAGACTTTGACTAGGCCACTCCAAAACCTTCATTTTGCTTTTTTAAGCCATTCAGAGGTGGATGTGCTGGTGTGTTTTGGATCCCTGTCCTGCTGCAGAACCCAAGTGTACTTCAGCTTGAGGTCAAGAACTGATGGCCGTAAGTCGTCCAGGTCCTGAAACGGCAAAGCAGTCCCAAACCATTACACTACCGCCACCATGTTTGACTGTTGACATTACGTTCTTTTTCTGAAATGCTGTGTTACTTTTACGCCAGATGTAACGGGACACACACCTCCCAAAAAGTTCAACTTTTGTTTCATCAGTCTACAGAATATTGTCCCAAAAACTTTTTTGCCCAGTCTCTTTCTTACGGTTGAGTCATGACCACTGACCCTAACTGAGGTGAGGCCTGCAGTTGTTTAGATGTTGTTCCGGGTTCTTTTGTGACCTCTTGGATGAGTCGTTGCTGAGCTCTTTGGGTAATTTTTGTAGGTCGGCCACTCCTAGGAAGGTTCACCACTGTTCCATGTTTTCTCCATTTGTGAATAATGCAGCACGATGTCTCTCCTTTTCTGGGATCTTTTAGTCTACTTTTTAACAGATCTCTGGATTCAGCAGGTCTGGCAGTAATCAGGTCTGGGTGTGGCTAGTGGAATTGCACTCAGCTTTCCAAGCAATGCGATTAACCAAAGTTACTTCATGATTTTACAAGGGGGGCAATTACTTTTTCACATAGTCTAATATTTAAATTTGTTTGATAATCTGAAACTTGACATGAAACATTTAAGTGTGACAAACATGCAAAAAAAAAAAAAATCAGGAAGGAGGCAAATACTTTTTCACAGCACAGTGTGTATATTCGTATATGCACACTATGCACGTTCAGCTCTGGAATAATTCCTTCCATTCATTATGTGGTGCTCATTCACATTTTTCTCTCTTTCTTACATATTTCTCTTCTGCTTAGCCTTCATTACTGGAGGCAGGGGCCTGAAAGCTTGTCTGACAGCTACAATGAGCACTTCCAGAGTGTAATGTGAGAGGCCAAAGCAATGCCGACAATTAAGAAGGAGGAGGATGAAGCTGGATCTTTCTCTTACTGTCACTGGTGAAAGTGGTTATTAAATCAGCCTCCCTGTTGTATTGGATCTTGTGTCAGTGCTGCTGTAAAGACAACCAAGCAGGCTTACTGCGCAGCTTGCCTTGCTCTCCTGTACAGAGTGCAGAGATAAAGACTTTTATAAGCTGAAAAAGCAGCAGTAATGGATATGGATATCTGGCCTGGCACAAATTCAGGCTCTGCAGCTGAGTTAAGGAGAGCCAAGCAAAGCGGATGTGTGCGTAATAAGAGAGGTTAAGTAGAGGACAGGTAGAAGAGGCATTAAGAAACTGGACCTGTGCACACATACACTATTTTACTTCTGGGACTTTAGCTACGGGGTTGCTGGTGAATTCCACTGGAAACAAAATCACACTCTCTTCAAATAAAAGTCACTAATTTTTAAGTCCTGTTCATAATTTAGAGCAGTTCCCAAATCCTTGACAGTGATGTTTACTTGGATATCAGTTCATTTGGGCACATGTAGTACTAACGATATCTTGCACACCAACCACAACTTGCTTTATGTTACAAAAAATATGAGCATTGTTTTATTCACCTTTTGTTTGATTTTTGCGACCCTTCGCAGGCAACACAAACAGAAAATCCCTAAAGGCTACTGAGTTATGTTCCAGCAGCTCAAACAAATATCAAAAGCAAAGTTTGTCCTTTGCTTTAATGCATATGGTGCTAGTATCTCCAAGCAGCTTAAAGTGGCATTTGAACATCCAAGTTACAACACTGGCAAAGGTCAGACCACATTTTTTGCCCCCTACTGCCACTTCAATGCTTCCATGCTTTTATTCTTACACCCAACCAGTTGTCCTCCCAACAACAGCTGCTCTCAAAGCTGACATTTTGTTCCCTTGATAGAAACAGTAACATGTACTGATATTACATTTACAGGCTTTTCATGTTTTCCTCCTTTTTAGATGCTGAAAAATGTATGTTTTTAATGAATAAATATTTAAATACACTTTTCCACAATTTTCTGCAACTGAATTAGAGGGTTAAACTCAACATCCTTATTTTGCTTTTTAAAAAATAAAAGAAGCTAAGAAAATGCCACCATTTGGCATTTTTGTGAGAAGCAAAGGATATCATGAATAAAACATTTTTGATGTGGATAGTGGTGTCGGGGGGGCAAATTACCCTGCAAGATAAACCAGTGGCTTTTTATGATGGATAAGGAAAAAAGCTAAAGTGAGAAAATCAGCAAATAACCGTATACCAGATCTAACCTGTGTAACGTTAGATACTGAGAAGTAGGAGATTCATCTACGTGGAATCTACATAGAGAACATCATCTGTTCTCTGTGTAGATTCCACGTAGATGAATCTCCTACCTCTCAGTATGTAATGTTACCCAGGTTAGATCTGGTTAAGGTGTTTTCACACTTGGTCCATTTCAGATTTTTGCGTATATCTGAACACACCAAAATAACTCCGACCACTCTGAAATTAACCGAACTGTTCGGTTCGCTCTAGGCTTGCCGTAGGTAGATCTCGTGATACAGTCCCGGGAAACCATATATGTCTATGCAGGAAACACACAATAAAGAAATAAACTAAAAAATATGAAAAAACAATGATAATAAAATATAAAAACCCAATAAATGAATAAATAAATAAACGGGACCCAGAGATTCCTGTCAAGATCAAGTTTCCCTACCAAGTTGCACAGCCTCAAAGCATTCTTGCTCTCCATCAGCTGAAGAACTATAGTAGCATAGATATTTGTGGAAAATGTAGAGCTTTTAACTATCTACTCTTATGTAGAAATAAATTCCTAAGAATGGTGAATGTGAAGAAACAGTGGCAGCAGGTTGGATGAGGAACCAAAGCTTGTAAAGAAAAAGACCTGAGACCCCATCTGAGCTGAAGTGGAGCAGAAAGAGAACCGAGTCGCCTTTCAAATGAACTCACATTTAGTCTACTTTTTCAGTCATCTCTGGATTCAGCAGGTCTGGCAGTAATCAGGCCTGGGTGTGGAATTGCACTCAGTCTTCCAAACAATGTGATTAACTAAAGTTACTTCATGATTTTATGAGGGGGGCAATTACTTTTTCACATAGGGCCATGTAGGTTTGCATTTTGTGTTTACTTGGGTCATATTTAAATTTGTTTGATAATCTGAAACATTTAAGTGTGACAAACATACAAAAAAATAAAAACCACGAAGGGGCAAATACACAGCACTATAAATATATATATATTTTTTGTTTGTTTGTTTTTTTTTTTTTATATATATACACACACACAGAGCCACCAGAAAGTATTCACACCCCTTCACTTCTTCCATGTTTTCTTACGTTACAGACTTACTCTAAAAATTATCTGAATATAGTTTTCTTTTACAAAATCTACACAAAATTGTATATGTAAGCACAATTCACACCCTTTGCTATGACACTCAAAATTGAGCTCAGGTGCATCTGATTTCTACTGATCATCCTTGAGATGCTTCTACAACTTGATTGGATTCTACCTGTGGCAAATTCAGTTGATTAAACATGATTTGGAATGGCACACACTTGTATATATAAGTATATATAGGGTCTCACAGTTGACAGTGCATCAGAGCAGAAAGCAAGCAATGAAGTCCGGGGAATTGTCAATAGACCACCGAGACCTGATTGTGCCAAGGCATAAATCTGGGGAAGAAGCAGCAGCACTGAAGGTCCCGAAAAGAACTGTGGTCTCTATTATTCGGAAATGAAAGAAATTTGGAACCACCAGGACACTCTCTAGACTTGCTGCCTGACCAAAGTGAGTAATCAGAGAAGAAGGGCCTTGGTCAGAGAGGCGGAGCTCCAGCGATTCCTTGTGGGGATTGGAGAACCATCCAGAAGGACAACCATAGCTAATGCACTCCACCAGTCAGGCCTGACGCAAGCCACTCCTCACTAAAAAGCACATGGCAGCCCGTATGGAGTTTGCCAAAAAGCACATTAAGGATTTGCAGACCGTAAGAAGCAAAATCCTCTGGTCTGATGAAACCAAAATAGAACCTTTTGGCCTGAACTCCAAGTGTCATGTCAGGAGAAAAACAGGCACTGCTCATCATCTGGCTAACACCATCCCTACTGTGAAGCATGGTGGCGGCAGCACCAGGAGGAAGACAGCAGCAAAATACAGAGAGATTCTTCAAGAAAACCTGCTCCAGAGTGCTCTGAAATTCAGACTAGGGTAACGATTCATCTTCAAACACGACAATGACCCGAAGCGCACAGCCAAGATACCAAAGTAGTGGCTTCAGGAGCAGTCTGTGAATGTCCTCGAGTGGCCCAGCCAGAGTCCGGACATGAATCCAATAGATTATCTCTGGAAAGACCTAAAAATCTACTGGCGCTGCCAATCCAACCTGACTGGGCTTGAATGGATCTGCAGGGAAGAATGGGAGAATATCCCCAAAAACAGATGTGCCAAAGTAGACTTGAGGCTGCGATTGCTGCCAAACGTGCTTTGGATAAAAGCGTCTGCTATATGCCGTAAATGTAAATGTAAATGTAAATGTAAATATAGTAAGCCATGGGTGTGAATACTTACGAAACACAGTATTAATGAGCTTTCAGCGATGAAACAATTTGCACATATTTCTAAAAGGTTGTTTTTGCCTTGAAAAACAATACTCAAATCTATTTTAGAATAAGTCTGTAACATAACAAAATGTGGAAGAAGTGAAGGGGTGTGAATACTTTCCAGTGGCACTGTATATATCTATAAATATGTGTGAACATATATATATGGTTGACCCAGGTGTCAGCCAATGAGCAACTATTATTAAAGTTCTCTGTAACATTAACAGTCAACATGACACTTAAACTAAACAAAACAAAGGCTAATATCTTGAACTTCTGGTCAATTTAAGTGCACAACAGAAAGTGGTAACAGATTAAGACGCGGCAGCCACTCAGCGTCCTCTGTACCGGAGACTCCCTGCAGTGCTAGCATCACCAATGTTATCTAGGGGTGCCGTTTCAGAGGCCGGCACTGTTACTGTACTTTAACACCAACTTGCAGGTAGTACGAGTCACTGTGCTGTTTGTGTGTCTAGAGTGAATTACTCCACACATGTGATGTGTGTCTGTCTCCTCTGCTGCCATGTCTCTCGTCTTGTTGTGGTCTTCTGTTTAGGCTCCCCTCCAGGAGCCAACGGTACCTCCCTTTTTATGAAGTGACTATAATAATTGGTTAAGTCAAGGAACACATGTCAACGTAAGCCAATCAGAGGCAGAGATTGCATTGTGTACACAAGCACAAACATAGAGAGAGGAAAAAAAACACCGGACTTGTCGACTTCTCTCAGGGGGTGTCAACTTGTGTCTTTGACATCGTCAAGTAAGTTTTTCCATATGGGGGTTATGTTCCAAGAACACCGGCGTATAGTGAAAAACCGCGTTATTGGTGTTTCGGTAAAAAAAAAGTCTTAAATGTTTATAGTGTAAACCCTAAATATGCCCCCAAATATGGTCCCAAAACACTTTAATTTCTTTTTAAACTCAATTTAATACATTACCCTTAACGAAAATGTATAGGTAAACCCGTATTCGTACAGTGCTAGAATGTAAATATCGATATTATAATTTAGCACTAAAGAATTGTAGGCTATAATGCCACGAAAAAAGCAAAAAGAATGTGGAGGATATCTGTGTTTCCACGAATGTTCTGGACTTTTCGCCAGCAATTATTAGTTGAGATCTAAGAAAAAATGACTGAATCTGAGACACTTTAATTTCATTTTAAACTCAGCTTAATACATTACCCTTAAAATATAAAGGTAATGCTTTATTATTATTATTATTATTATTATTATTATTATTATTATTAAACCCGTATACGTGCTGGATTGTGTACCATCTCCCACAATTAATTCATGCACGGGAGTTTTCTTTAGTATAAGCACGGTAAATACAGTAATAATTTAATTGAATTTTTTAGTAATAAAATACAGTAAAATGTATCGGTAATCACCAATAATTTTTACAGTTTAATAATTTACTTATTCAGTCCATCCTGCTCTGAGTACAGCGGTATTTAATCCTCTGAGGTCGGCGATCCCTCCTGAGGGAGATTTCCACTGTTCCAAAACAATAATCTAAACATCCGCGAGTTTTTGTTCTAGAAACATTTAAGTAACACCATTAGAAACCTCGAATCTTCTAGTTTTCAAATATGTGTTTAATTAAAATATATGGATGGCGCTTTGGAAATGAATAAAAAGAACTCTTGAGATTTTCCTAGCCTCAGGCAGCCAGCAGCCTGTTAATGACACGAAAGACGAGCTTTCTTTGTGTTCTCTGGACAGTTATATTTTAAATGAAAATGTAGCTGAATTTACTTTAATAATAATGTTACAAAATTAGTAAATCATATTTTTCTTAACAATTTACAATTAAAACGTGTAAGAAAAAACATATTGCCACGATAAAAGCAACAAAAAAAAATGCGTAGAATATTTGCTGTTTCTGCATTATTGTGGAGATTTCAGCGTACAACTATCAGTTAGTTTCTCCGAAAAAATCCGCGTGAGACACTGTAAATGAAAGCTGAGAAATATTTTTTTCCACAATGATGCCTCTTGTACATCGTCTTATTATCTTCTAGGAGACGCCTGTGTCGTTTCCAATCAAGAAGTAAAAGTAACTTTAAGTCCAAATTTACCAGGGGAATGAATAATTCCAGGCTTGACTGTATATATATATATATAGCAAGCAGTGCTTCAGTAACCGTGCACTGATAAAAGACAGTCTTCAGTAAAGATCTACACATACATATGCTTGCTGTAGGTATACTTTTGTAGTTTGACTAGTAGTTAGGTAGAGACCTAATTTCTTCGCTGTAGTCTAGAAAAGACTCTCAAATGAAATCTTACAGTGTATGAGATTGATAGGTTTTATTCTCGTATTCAATATTATAACAAACCACCACTGGATTTCAGTATGTGACAGAGTTGCAATATGCAAATGAGCTCAAACAAATCACGGTGATTTTGACAGGACGATCATCAGCACCAGCTATTACTGTGTTTTACTGAAACAAGTTATGTAATCTAACAGAAGTCAACTTATTTTTGGGCAATCTTAAACCGTTAAAGACCACTTCTCTCTGTTTTATTTTTTCATTATGATGAATTCATAATTCATTATGATTTTCTTTTTTTACGTGATCTCATCCCAACCTCCCTGATCCCTTACAATTAGACAGGTGTTTTTGTCACTGTGCCTTGCAGGCAGACATATGTAAACGATTCATACCTGATATTACTGCTGCCCTGTATTACAGCTATCAGGCTTAAACCCTCCTTAGAACTTCAGCATGAAAGGGTGAGACTGATCTGCCTGTGGCTGAATAAGGACATGTGTAAATGTGTTCATTCTGTGACGTCACAAAAACGTGATTTGTACAGGCTGTTTTTGCTTCTAAGTTTCCATATATGTACAGTATGGGTGAGAAGTGAAGGTATATATTGAAACTTTAAAAATATTTACATACTTCACTCTAAAAATCCAGGCCCTTTAATATTTTGTAAGTCTTTGCATTCGTAATATGTAGCAGTATAATCACAATGTTAACATTTTGTCCACGGCATGCAGCCCTGTTATAGACAGGTTTACTGCATAATACAATTGACCAGTTAACATTCCACTGTGCTTTACTGCATGTGTACAATGCCAACAGGCTCAGCTGACCTCAATTTCCAACCAGGATGGAAAGAGGCAAAAGATCTAAGCGACTTTGAAAGACGGTTCATTATTGGGACAGGAATAGCAGGAGAGATGTCCAAATTGTTTCAGCAGGAACACTTTAAAAGTAACGTCTGCATTTAGACCTATACGAAAGGTATCGCCACGCAAGGCTGGAAATTGTGGTCAAAAGTGATAGTAAGGAACGCATTTATGCCTGGGTTTTGCCAGCAACTTCCTGATGGCATACAAAAACACACCCTGATGTAAAACAGACACTGCTGCTGAATGTTGACCCTAATGTTCATTTGGAAACGCACATGAACAACAAGAAGATCAATTAAGATGAATGTTTACCCTAAATTATTAAAAGAAATTGTAAGTGTGGTTGCCTTTGAGGTGCCAGTCAAGTCACAGGGAGGCAGAAGGGGAAACTTTCAACACCTTTAATAGGAAGTCAGTATTTGGGCACACAAGCATATGTGAGAGAGTCTGTGGCCACAACACAAAATGTTCTTGAGACATTATAAACTAATACATTAACTTCACTCCATAACTGAAGAGTCGCTACGAAACAATACAAAGTTCTTCTGACTGATCATCCTTATCCTGTGAAGAAACATTTCTATCCTGATGGGAATGGTGATGTCCCCCAGGGCACGAGGGGTCAGTGACTGCTCTCCTGAGTTTGAAAGTTATGTAAACACCTGTGGGAGAATCTGGGCCATGTTAGATAGCACTCTACACCATCACCATCAAAATAAATGGGGGACTGACTTTTGGACAAATGATGTTCCATCCCAGCAGTACAGTCCTACAGACTCAAAGATGCCAAGGTTCAATTAAGCTGTTCACAAAGAACCTTTTTTGTTGATTTTTCCTTTTATTTATGTACCAAAATACCCTTAAACCCCTAAAAAATTATTTTATTTTTTTTTCAGAAAGACATTTGAATAGGATCAACTCACTCAAAAGAAAAATATGAAGCACACGAAGGATAAAAATCAGAGGGAGAAAATCACTGAAATCTCAGAAATGAACCCAACTCACCTGAAACCCCTACATCCATTCAAGACATTTACACTAAGCTGGATTTTCAGAACCACACAGCTCCACTAAAATCTCCCCAAAAAGCTCCATTAAAGACATACATGACTTGCAGATACCTTTGAACTGGCGACTAACTGACCGGCCTGAACAATCTGGACAAACAAAATAAAGCAACAGTGACACTTGATCTGTATAACCTGACCACAAACCATTCCAAAATATTCATTTGCATCTTAGTTCATTTGCATCTTTAATATTCACAAAAACTGATATTTTTTTCTTACAGTGCATATTATTCATTTCCCATCTAAAGCAAACTTTATAAGTCTGCTTCAGAACTTGAGGTTGCACAAAAATTACTACCCTAAGGCACATACATTTGATAGTAAACGCATGTAAGGTTTTCGGTGTTATTAGAATAGCACAGACTCAACTCTGAAGTACTGGATGTGGACGTATAACAGTAATGAGAGTTTAACGTCAAAATGAGAATATCATGAAATTTATTATTTGCACACATCTATATCTATATATAAGTATATAAACAGGGATTGACATAAGTGACAAATTGGCGTATGTGGTACGCAAATGCGTGGCAGTTTTCAGTATCACAGCACAAATGTGTACCTAATTTGAGTAACTTCACACTGCCTGTGCCACACTGAGCATGGAGAAAAGAGAGAGAAGCAGAGAATTTGAGGATTTGAGAACCAAAGTTATAGAAAAACATGGACAATCCCAAGGCTACAAGTCCATCTCCAGAGATCTTAATGTTCCTGTGTCCACTGTTTGCAACATTGTAAAGACGTTTACAGCCCATGGCACTGTAGCTAATCTCTCTGGACGTAGACGAAAGAGAAAGATTACAACGAAAAATTGTTTAAATGGTTGATAGAGAACTCTCAAACAAACTCAAGCTGAACTGGAGGCACAGGGTACAACAGTGTCAGCTCCCACTATTCAATGCCAACTGAATGAAAAGGGACACAATGTTAGGAGACCCAGGAGGACCTCAGATTGGAGTTTTCTAAAACGTACCTGAGGAAGCCACAATCCTTCTGGGAGAATGTCCTCTGGACAGATGAGACAAAAAAGGAGCTTTTTGGTAAAGCACATCATTTTACTGTTAACCGAAAACAAAAAGGAGCCTTCAAGGAAAAGAACGCGGCCCCTGCAGTCAAACATGCAGGAGCTTCACTGATGTTTTGGGGTCCTGGATGTCTTGACTGTTTGCATGGTATTATCAAATCTGAAGACTACCAAAGAATTCTGGGGCGCCCAGTGTCAAAAAGCTGGGTCTCAGCTGGGGGTCCTGGGTCTTACAGCAGGACAGTGACCCAAAACATACGTCAGAAAGCACCCAGAAATGGTCTGAGACAACGTTCTGGAGTGGCCGGCAATGAGCCCAGATCTGAATCCCATAGAGCACTTGTGGAGAAGTCTAAAACAGAAAGAACCCTTCAAATCTGAGAGACCTGGAGCAGCTTCTTCTAAGAGTAAAAGACTCATTGATTCATTACTGATGTAAAAGACTCATTGGTTCAATACTGATGTAAAAGACTCACTGATTCATTACTGATGTAAAAGACTCATTGATTCATTACTGATGTAAAAGACTCATTGATTCATTACTGATGTAAAAGACTCACTGATTCATTACTGATGTAAAAGACTCACTGATTCATTACTGATGTAAAAGACTCATTGATTCATTACAGAAAGCAATTACAATCGTTTATTTCTTCCAAAGGGTGTGCTACAGAGTATTAAGTTGAGGGTGCCAATAATTTTGCCCATGCCATTTTTAACATTTTGTGTGGAATGTCTCAGATTTGCTTTTTTTATGTTCTTCCAGTGCCAACAAAAGAACTAAACATGACAATACTGTAAACATGACAATACATTTGTAATTGCAACAATTTTCTGGGAGAAGCGGTGCATTTTCTAACATAATTGCTGGGGTGCCAATATTTTGCATATTCATATTTATTCAAATATAATAAGACTTGTAAGTGTTGTAGGTGGCATATGACTATAAGACAGGCAGCACGATCTGACTAACCCAAAGCTTTTAAAAAGCCTTAAACTACGCTGCTTTGCACCCGAAAGAAAAAGAAGCACCAAATGAGCTGGAGCCCTACTTAGATCTACTGTCTGAAAGGTCATGAAGCTTAATCTGTATCACACCACCTGTGTCTAACAGTAGCTACATTTCCATCCAAAGGGTTTTTTTTTTTTTACAGAGAACGCTGTAATGCTTCTAAAAGACCTCTGAGCTACAGAGAAGCCTCCTGAATATATTCGTCATCAGTACAGCTTGTGCGTTATTTATCATATTATATCAAATCTGTAAGAACAAAACCTCGTGTTGCCAAAAAAGTCACTTTAGATCATTTCTATTATTCTATTCATCATGAAATTTGGATGCAGACTTTACATTATTTACAAATTATGTAAAAATTACATGGTTTTGTGCAACATCCATCCATTAATCTATGTCAGACTTATTCTATTTTTCCTATTGCGATGTGCTCGCATAGGTTCACATAGATTTTATAGACGAACCATCAGTGTTCATGTTAAGTCATTGTCCATCAATTATTTATACAACTAAATATCTGTTTCGGCTTTTACATTCATCAGAACACTCCTCCGAACACACCAAGACCATTAAAAATACTACGAATGCCCCCAGACTGGGATTAACAGACCCCCTACACTTCAGACAGTGTCCTTATCATAATTATCATTACATCAAGCAGTGATAAAGCATGAGAAACCTACTACAAAAGGTCCAAAGAGGCTTTCTCATTAAACGAAGCAGATTAAAAGGAGGTGCAAAGCCAGAACAGAGTGAGCACATTTACTGGGGAACTCAGCCTTCGCCGTTATTGCACATGCCTCCAATGAGGCACAGCATCATGATCTGAAACGAGTCTCGAAATGCTTCGAGGATTATATGGCTGAGGGTTTTGTGTGTTCTCTGCTGCTGCTAGCAGTGACACTGTCACATCATTCACGTCTACAAAAAACAGCCTAAAGTAACTGATAACTGAAACCATGCTGAGAGTATTAAAGTCAAGACAGGCGAGCAGTATATCCTTCAGCCCAGGCCTCTGTGAGGCAGGAAATCATTCACCAATGAGGCCAAGTACATCTCAGTAATGGCACTTAAACATATTTCACTGAAGCTCAAGTCTTTTTTAAAGATAACAGGAAGGAGAATGAGATTTTTTTTAAAAACTGAACATATAGCATCACTGCGAATGTGAGACAGTCTAAAACCCGTCAAAAATGTGACAACCAGCAGTATGGACTAATCCCAAACTCATCGAAGTAGAGTCTAAACATGAATAGTGTTTTATACTGAATTTGTAACGTATTCCTAATTGCACTGATTGCACGTTTACAATGAATAAAATCTCAATAAAATAAATAATCAACAATGTCATCTGAGGGTTGTGAGACAATGTGAAATATCAAGAAAAACAACCAAGCAACCAAACAATTATGTACACGACACAATCCCAACTAAGGGTCAGTCTTTCTTCAGCATTTAAGACGGAAAGATTCTGGTCTCCTGGGCCTAAACAGCAGATTCTGCCTTTATAGTAAAGAATCACTATTTAAATCTCACAATATTGATCAGGCAAATTGCATTGTTCGGTCTCATTGTGTGTCACAGTATTGAAACGTTAGACCTTTTACATTATGACTAACTCTCTGCAGCACACACGCAGGATACTGGTCCCCGTAAACTCGCTGCAGCCCTTCTGTTCTGCTGGCAGCAAAAAGACTCATTCAATTTGTGAAAAGGGCAGCAGAGGTGGTGCCACAGTGACCTGAATAGGTCTGACACTGTAAGACGGAGGACACTGAGGAAAAGACAAATCAGTCCCACGTCTGAGTGAACAGGCCCTTGAGAAAATAGGTTTGTAATGATGCTACAGGAAAGTATTTCCTAAAAGAATCTCATAGCAAGACACAATGACTGTAATTTGTTGCAGGGTTCTAGCAAAGGACTGCTACAAGATATATGCATATACAACAGCAATTTCTCACAGTATTGCAGTACTGTATATAGACAGTATTTTCAACAAGTGCACTAAAAGCCTAACATGCCCAGTCAGTAGTCACCCAGTAAGCCAGAGAGGTGAGATGATGCCGGGCTGTCAAAACTGGACGCGAAGCCCCATGAAGCTGCATTTGTTGCACACGAAGCTGACTCTGAGGTGTGTGGCCGGTGGGGGGGACAAGGAATCCCCCCCCGCCCGCATCCGCATCCGCATCCGCATCCATCACACCAGCATCCCAGGAGCACTCATCTCTCTTACACAGAACCGAGCCGAGCACACAGGACCGAGGAGAACTGCACATTCAGAGCACATAAATCTAACCTTAACATAGATCCAGTCCCTCTCACAGCAGAGAGAGAGAGAGAGAGAGAGAGAGAGAGAGAGAGAGAGAGAGAGAGAGAGAGATGGAGAGCAGGCAGGGAGCGCTGCGGCTCGCTGGCAGCTGCTCCACTCGCTCCAAAATAAAAACACGACAGTTTTTGGAACATTAAGATCAGGTTTTTGCTTCAAACGCCACATGCAAAACGCGTAAGACAGAATCAGTGCAGTCTTACAGCCTTTCGGGTTACCTGAGTATCCGGTCCGTAGTCGCTGCGCGCGTGTGTGTGTGTGTGTGTGTGTGTGTGTGTGCTCGCGGGAGGAGGGGGAAGCCCTGCGCTCGTGCCACTCAGCTTTCTCCAGGCAACCTCCCTCCCTTACAATGCATGCCGGGAACATGCACGACGTCTCATTGCACTCACAGACCCCCTTCCTCCCATGTGACGTTATATCATTAATATTACAGCAGTGGAAGCAGGGTGCTGATCTTCACCCCCGTCACAAGAAGACTCGACTGTTCACTGAACTGCTAATGGTTTTTATTCGTTTCCAGCATAATATCAGCAAGACTGGCTGTCCCAGGAGTGTGAGCTGCACAGAATTCCATCCTGAAGCCCTTTTCGGTCCACATGGCAGCCAGGGTTGGACGCTCCTGATCATTCTGATATAAAGGCGGCGCAACACAGCATCCCTGCTATTATAATGGCAAGGTCTTCTGAGTCACCTCACCATACACTAAGGTGGAGAGAGAAAATTTCATTGTTTCACTGCCACCTTTCATAAAGTTAGATAGGAGACCCCTAAGCAAAATCATGTTTCACTCTCGAAATACATCACAGTCCTGAAGAAAAAAGGCATTCGCTTGTATCTGAATAACCTAAACAACTTTCTCTTTTTAGATACTAAATGAACAAAGTGACCAGGATTCTGAGGAGATGAAGAAATAAGAATAAGGAAAGAATTTACAAAGGCTGATTTATACTTGTGCGCCGGTGTTTCTGCATCGTTGTGCGTTCGCTGTCGTCTCATAATTTTGGTAAAAGTAACTGTTGTTAACATTTTTGCTCCAACTCCAATTTGATCTGCTCAGTTTCTGTCACTGTAGTTTGAGGTACACAAAGAAACACCAGATGGCAGTGGAGTATTTATGCCACCGTGTTCAGGTTTTTCATGTACTTCAAACAACGCTGACTGAAACTGAGTGGATCGTGGCAGGAGTTGGAGCTAGTAAATGTTAACAACAGTTACTTTTACTAACATTACTGCACACAGAAGAGAGAAACGACGTCAGAGGAGACGACCAGCCAGAAATGTGTAGGAGGAAATGCAATTCTACCAAGGGGACCAATCACAGTTACATTTATGGGGACGTGTGCATCAGGCTACAGTGCAGATTATTTGCCGTAAAGTTTAGGACGTATGGGCGGCAACATAAAACGATGCTCTGTGGCACCACTGTCAGCCCAAATGGAGTCTCTCTTCTTGCCTGGGCACATACACTAGACCTGCCCTCCACGTTTTTCATTCCGACGACTTACGATCTCTGTTCCAAAGCACTTTTTTAAAGAGAAAAAGAATACTAATAAAACATCTGGAGGGTTGTAGCACCTGTGGTGCTTGAACCCCTAAAAAGTTGAAAAATCAATCAGCAAAACAGTCAAGACAGTTGTGCACAACCAGCTGGCAGTTCAGCGGACCATTATTCATGAGCTGAAGATATGTAGACATCATTGTGCAGGATGAGACCATTTGGTCTGTTTGCAAAGTGTAATATTAATGCCAGCATGGACTCTCAGAGAATGAGGAGCATTCCTCAAAAACGAACGTGAACAAATGAACATTTACTTCACAGTGTCAGACAGACTGAAAGAGGTGATGACTACCTGATCACACCGTGGTGGAAGATAAGATGATCTATCGGCATGCAGGCCCTTATTCACGGAACACAGCTCAAATATAATCATTTTAGTAATATTAGTGCCATAGCATTCTATTGTTAGTCCCTGAGAAACTATGCAATTTGCAGAGAGCACAGTGTGGTCTGAGGGGTGTAGGGAAAACACAGGGGGAATGAATAATACTCCATTGATTTCTTCTTCAAAACTGATTGAAATTTCTGGCACATTAATTTTATTGCCTTTTTTGACTCCCCTACACCAACAGTTTGCACACACACACACACACACACACACACACACACACACACACACACAAACTAATGTCATATTTGCCTGCATTCTCTGAGGGTCTTAAAAGAAGAAAAATTTGAGTGCTTTTCAAAACTGTCTTAAATGCATGCATACATACAGAAGAACTAAGATTGAGATATGGAAGAGTTACTTCAAAGCATAACAGCTACATGCTTCCTTCGACACATTTTTGCTTTTCTGAAGTATACTAAACGCTATATATGTGGAAATATATATATTTCATATACATATACTTTAAATACATTCACCTGTAGTCTTATGTTGCATCTCATAATTTCATAACCTTGTATATCTGCAGTAGACTGTGAATATATGAAGATCATTTCCATTTTGGAGCATAGGAGATAATCAGTGTCACTACAGATAACAATTTTACCCAAAGAAGATGCACAGATCATCACACAGTTGTGCTCCCCACCAAAAATGAAAAAACAGGATATAGAAGGACCCCCCAGGCAATAAAGACAGGAAAGGACTTTTTCTTGCTCACTTCCATGGAAACCTGGGTAGTTTGTTAATGAACACAGCACAAAATAACATTCGTTTTAACATTAGTTTTATATAAAACTGTCCATCAGCCTCAGCATTAGAAACTTGGGTATCATTTAATGCAGAATAATGTCACTGTACTTATTAAATACAAACCTAGCTGCTCTTAAATTCTAGCCTATCATTTTAAGAAGCTGAGTTGGAGAACCAAAGCACTGATCTGACTAATTTACTACATGTGCTAAAGTAATAATATCAGGCCTCCTTTCCTTCAATGCGCAGATCTCTAAATTTGAGACCAGTGTATTATTAGACAGAGCTGAAAGACAGAAACAGCAGGGTTTATTTACTTCAGCAAGTGCCTTTAGACTGAGAAGCAATCAGACCGTAAGAAAATATTTAAATAAACCAAATATCCTCTCTGTTTCAGTGTCACGCCGATTCCCCTTCTCCTGGCATGAAAGGCAGGCACACCATTCGTAATCGAAGTGCTTCGTGTCTGTATTGTTAACAAAAACAAAACAACAACTATAGATTTGACCAACAGAGACAGGAGAAAACCTGGGCTGTGAGAGTTGACCCACACTAGAAAACTTAAATACCTGAACTATAAAACCCAACCACCAATAACCAAACTCAAACACTTTACTCTAATGACACCCAGCTGTGACTGATACCAAACACAAAACCCCATCAAACCCTCAGAAATACTGACTTAAACGAGGGTGGCACCGTCACAGACCCCAGACCTGACATTCATCTGCGGTAGTTAAAAATATGATTGAAAAATTGGTTGAATTTAACAACGAACATCAATCACAGCATGCTGCTAAAAAGTCCGAATGTGCTGAGAACGAATTGGAGGGAGCAATTCACCCCTCCCTAAAAATAAAAAGAGAAAAGAAAAACACAAATATACACAAATCTATGCTCTTCTATTCCCTTAATCTGGTCGTAATCATGTTTCTACTTAACCTGACATGACAAATAATGACTGTTTGTAGCATCAAAATGAAGACAAAATGGGATGTTTTTATTGTTTCCATATTTGGACTCTATGGACTGAAAATCAATACATTTGAACTTGTGCTTCAACAAAACTTAAAATGGTCATGTTTTTATATTACATCAAATTCAACTAATAAAAAATGATTCCATTTTTATTTTAACTTTGATCAAATTGTGATGTCTGGACGACTGTGTCAGAGTATCTTCAGGTCTTGTGGGGTGTTCCCAGTAAGCAGTGATCAGTACCTACCAAAAGTGCTCCAACGAAAGAACCACTGTCCCAGTGACCAGGTCTTGGGTGCTGAAGGCTCACTGGTGCATGTTCGGAGCAACGGCCAGCCTAGCTGGTCCAATCCCACAGAAGAGCTACTTGTACTGTAACGTACTGTACTGTATTGCTGAAAACCTCAATGCTGGCTATGAGTGAATGGAAATAAAATTTCACTGCACATTTCACTTTTAGGGCAACATAGCTGAAAGCTTCTACAATGGACATGTGAGAGCTGGACTATGGAGAAAGTGGACTGGTCTGATGAATCGTGTTTTATATCATGTGGATAGCCATGTTTGTGTGCATTGCTTACCTCTGGAAGAGATGGCTCCAGGATGCACTGAGGGAAGAAGGCAAACCCGGGGAGGCAGTGTGATGCTCTGGGCAATGTTCTGCTGGGATTCTTTGGTCTTGGCATTCATGTGGATGTTACTTTGACAGGTACCATCAACCTAAACATTGCTGCAGACCAAGTACAACCCTTCATGGCAGCAGTAGTTCTTAATAGCATTGTCCTCTTTCAGCAGGATAATGCACCCTGACTCACTGTACACTGCCAAAAAGGAACATGCCAAAAAAGTTTAAGGCCATAACTTGGCATCCAAATTCTCCAGATTTTAATGTCAGAGCTGCACAATTCTAGGCAGATGGTTTTAATGAAATGGGTGATCAGTGTATATTAAATTCAGTACAATGCATTTTGCATGTGTGCAAACAAAGGTGTGTGTATATCAGTGATTTGTTTTTATTTTTCGAATACCACTCTCAGTGGATTTAAATGTCGGGTGTGATCACAAAAGTGTTCATGGACCATCTACTTCCATACTTCCAGTTTACATCTAGCTATTCATGGTCATTACATTTATCTTAAACATTTATGTCGATGCTATTATAGACAAAATACTAAAAAAACTAGGTTGTGGCAGCTTTTATTTACAAATAAAGACAAATACCAAATCACTCACAGTGGACCATTCCCTAATAATCTCTTTGTTCAAACTGTATTTTCATCAGAGATGACTGCACTGGTTCCACAGTTTAGCTAGAAACAATCACATATGCACCGCCTAGCCTAGACTCTGGCTTTTCTACACTTGAGTCCTCTGTTTGTTGTAACCTGCACTCAGTTGAATGTTGTATGTTGATAAATGTTGCACTGTGGTCCATGAAGAAACGTTGTCTCACCTCACTTTGTACGTGTACACAGCTGCTGATGACAATAAAGTAGCCTTGAACCTACTTTCACATGATTGTGAGCACAATTAGGTTTGATAGTCTTTATCCAACACATATTCTACCTTTAAAGGTCAAAAGTAATTTATTCTTTATGACTTTTAGTACGTGTATGTTCAATTAATCATTTGGAAACTATGTCATGAGGAACAGAATATGAAAGTGGTCTAGAGCAGCATGAATAGGCCGAACGGTGTTAAATCATTCATATCTGGCCCACAAACACTATAAAAATATTGGAGTGAATGTTTGTCTTTTCGAAACTTGACTGATCAACCGCATAATTTCAGCAACACCTTTCCAGCTCTAGCAAAAAGTAAGACGAATCTGTGTCTCTCCGTCAGTACCAGCTCAGCAATCGCAAAGCTGTAGTGTAATGCTGTCAAATACTCTGCAATATGATCTCACGTCCAGTAGAGACCACCATAACACAGTTTAATAGCTGATAGCCCTTCATGCAGCTGTGGTTGCCTTTGCATTCACTGGAGACAGTAATAACTTGCATCCTCCATACTGAACTCCAGACTAGTGCAAAAAACAGAATCCAGCTGTTTCAAAGACAAGTCTATAACTGATCTGAGGCATCACAACAGAGGCACGTTTGTCTTTTCTCCTCTGTGACACACCAGTGATGTGACCAGAGGTATGGAGAAGAGAGCCACTGATATGAATATCTCACATGTTTCACCAGTTCTTTATCTGTAACTGGATTCTGGACTTCCTCGCTGGGAGGCCCCACATTCAAAACTGGAAGCATCAGCTCCAACACCATCACACTAAGTACTTGCACCCCTCAGGTGAGTGTGATGAGTGCACTTGACCTCACCCATCTCCAAGTCCAGCATGAACTACATCATAAAGTGTGAGGGTGCAAGAGTTGCACTTTCTCAGGCGGCTGCAGAATGTGCACCTCACAACCTTCTACAGGAGCATCCTGATCAGAGTGCACTGATCAGCTGCATCACTGTCTGATACGGGAAGCAACCCAGTTGCAGAGGTCTTTAAAGAAACACCTCTGTCCCCCGTCTGCAGGACATATTCACCTCATGCTCTATCCACAAACCACCAGCATTGTAGCTTAGTCTCACTGTAGCGTTGACTCAACTGTTCATTACAGTTGTTTTATTGAGAAATTAAAAGACAATGCATGGGTGGAGATTCTTCCATAGCTGCCAATGTTTCACACATGCACACTGTGGCTGGATGATCCAAGTACATTTTCATGTTGCGCCCTCTGTTTGCACAGATCCGTACTGTTGACATGCTGTGTTTACAGTGTTACACTATACATGTGCTCTATATGTCTATTAAATGTGTCTTCCGAGCAGAGGCGGACAATTCAAGTCCAGAAAGTAAAAATCCTCTCCGGGATTTTGTTCCAACCAACCGGTTTCTCTGATGAGCTCAAACCAGTGACCAGGCCTTGAGGGAGGTGGAACAAAACTCTGGAGGGGATTTTTACTTTCTGGACCTGAACTGTCCACTTCTGCTCCCAAGTTATATAAACCTTTCAGTAGAGCATTTTAGGGCAGTCCTTTATTTTAACAAAGTGTACTGATCTTTACTACCTAGTACATTTAGCACATTCGGAACTGAGTGAATGTGCTCCTCTTGGTCTAAGTTGCACTGTACGGTCCAAGATGAGGTCGTCATTTTGTTTCTGCTGTGTGCTGGACCTTGTCTGCTTTATTGACATCGTTGGCATCTATTACGATAGAAATGCTTTTCTATGACTATTACAGTTATATGGGCACTGTTCGGCCATGAATTTTGAATGGTTGGGATGTGTATTAGATTGTTTATATTGTTTGTCACTTTTTAGATATGGTCGATACAGATTTAACAAACTAATACATTTTAAAAAATGACTAAGTTGCTATTTAACTTCCGCATGTTTTCCACACCCAGTTAAACCTAAACTAAATATTTTTGTAATAATGCTTCCAACCTGCATTTGTAATTAATACTGAATGTCTAGCATTAATAGCTTGAATCCAATTTCTGGTATATCAGTTTTATCCAAGCAGAAACCCTACAAATAATCAGCAGGGCTGAGTGAATAATTTCAGTACACTTTCAACTTTTCCACAGCAGTTATTTCACTTTTCTCCTTTGGGATAAACTGAGACTTAAAGTGCTAATAGTTATTCAAGCAGATCAAAGCTCCATAAAGAATGAAAAACTCATCCTATTCTTATTTAAGTCAGTTTAATGAAGTTTATGATATAAGTCACAAAACAAATCTGTAGCTGTCTTTTACCCCTAGAGATAACCGACACCATTTCTTTACAGTTCCTCTCACTGTATGTGTATGAAACATTTTTTATACTACACATTTGTGACAATAATGTACAACTTAATCATGCTGCACATTCGTAAAAACTAAAAATCAGTCAAGTAATGGCATAGATGTTATAATATCATGACGGAGGTAGAATGTAGAAAATCGAATTAACACATTTCTAAACATATCGATTAATATTTGATTATGATTTACATTCAAATACGATGACGATGCATGAAAAGGTTTTATATACATCAAATATTTGAGACTTTTTTAGTTCGTGTCACACACTACTGTCGCGGCAAAACGCTGACTTTGGTGAGAGAAGCACACAAAAAGTACAAACAACTGTATTTTGCTTGAATGATCAGAAGTCAGTTTTATTACATCTGCAGATGGAGCCGACAGATCTGGGCAGTCCAGACCTATCGTCTGATCGTACAGGTTGAACAGAAACAATTTATAGTGAAAGTCATTATACAAATCTTGGACTTGAGACCCTCTTCTGGAACAAACATGCTTTTCTCAGCAAGATGGAAAATTACTCTCTCTAGGGGCCCCAGTCGTTATCTATAAGTTAACCTTCAAGCTGACTCTGTTCACGTCAATATGAACTATATTTTGACTATCTGCTCCTCCTAGCTAGCACCTGCAGGTACGAAGGGACAAACAACCCTCAGTTCCATGAAACCAT
>JBBJLS010091303.1:0-22109 GCA_037577275.1 Bryconaethiops microstoma | reverse complement strand
ATATGTGTATATATATATATATATATATATATGTGTGTATATATATATATATATATATATATATGTGTATATATATATATTTGGCTGATATTCATTGTATTAGTTCTTTTATAACATGTTGATTACCTGCTGAAAGTTATAGTGTGGTAACAGATTTTGTCTCTTGTCATGGGTATCATCAGTATCTCTGGAACAATAACCATAAAGAAATCCACATATTTCATAAAAGATATAGATTAAAGTTGTATCACCAAGCAGTTGATGGGATGTCAGCCCGTTATGCCATGATTTTATGAATTTATTTTTATAATTGAATTACTCTTACATATATATGAAACTATAGTCAGTTGCTCACATGCTGTTGCAACTGCAGTTGAAGCCTCTCTTTTAAATACACCTTTTGTGAACCACTTGGAAGCATGAACAAAATAGAAAGATTATTTTATTTGTCTTCTGCTCACCCCATGAATAGATTTGAAGCTTTGAGGTAGGGGTTTTAGTACAGCCCCGCTCTAGAGTACTTGGTCAAATGTCTGTACTTACATTTGACATTTGTCAAGCCGGTCGTGCCTTCATACTAACCTCTTATTGTAAATTTTGCACTCACCCTTTTTCTTGTCGTTCGCTAATTTAAAGTACTTCCATACATGTGATTTTAGGTATCTCTGCTTTTTTACATTCAATGCATGCAAGAAAAACAATGCAGTTTGTGGGCTCTGAAGGAAGGTCATGTGAATGTCTACACTAAACCAGCTATGTTTTATTTTTGTAACAATCACTGTTGAAGGCCTTTGCCGATAAGTCTTGTAGTTTAGACTACTACTTATTTTGTGGCTTTGAAAAAAAAAAGCTTCCAAGTATTGAATATAGATTTAAATACCAATAAACCAGTACATACCAGCCCTGGAAAAAATAAGAGACCACTGGAATGTATTTTTAAATCAGCATCTCTATGAATATGACAAGCATTCCATGCCAGTGTCTGTTAAATTCGTACACAAGCACCTCATTCTGCTTTATGATGTTCTGATTAGTGATCACCTGAATCACATCTTATTTAATGAGGAAACGTATAAAAAAACACTGCTGTAATCGACACTCTCCTCTTGCAATGTGACCAGTTGGATGGCAAAACACTACTAGAAGTCAAAGGTAATTATTGCCATTTTGTTTGAGTGAACAAGAGATTTGTCTTCTTTGAATTATTCAAGTTCTGTAAACATCATTTCTCTTATTTTGATGTGTTGTTAAAAACAATATTTTTATTTGGAAATTCGGGGGAATATTGTCAGTAGTTCTTAAAATCTAAGGCAAAGCTGTTCAGTTCAATACTTGCACCTAAAAGAAAGTAGAAAAATTAAGAAGAAAGTACAAAAAATGTTTACTTAGATCTTGAAAATGAATAAAGAAATAAACTGTTTACTTCCAGTGTGAATTTTTCAAAAAGATGATTATCATCCAGAATTATTTTTATTACATTTTGAACTTCGCAGGATTTAAACTGCAGTATATCATTACAGTAACTGTCTCATTCCTACCACACATACTTTAATGTGTGCCTCTAGTAAAAATATGTGCTTCATACCAAGACTAACTGCTGTTTTTATTGTTCAGAAGACAATCTGAGGATTAAAAATGGATACATTACATGTGCACACAGCTGAACTCCATATTAAAGTGGTTCCTAGCACATGGTCACAGAAACCTTTGCGCACTGCATTGTGTTAGAATAGTGATGTGGCGTGCCGCCTTTGTCTTTTAATTATATCATATCGGTATGCTATGATAAGTATGTGCGCATTTGCTAGAATTTTTCCTTCCCAGCCTCTGGAGTGGCTAATACAGTCTTTTCTTTGTGTCTTTTATTTGTCTTTTCTTTTTCTCTTTTCCGCAATACACTAATAATGTGTGAAATGTGTTTCTGAAGTGTTATTCCTAAAGCTTCCTTGCCCATTTCTCTCTTATTTTTGTTTATTAATATATTTATACAAAATTGACGTTATATGGTAGGTGCCACCATAGGCTGAAAGACAGTAAAGCATGGTCTGTCCATTCTGTGATATTTCTTTCTTATCTATTACAATTCCACTTCAGCAGAAATATTAAAATTTTTGGTTGGTCGTTTTGTCAGTCAGATGGCCCCTTTGTGTTAAAGTAGGCCATTCTTGACCATGGTGAGCACTGAAACCTTCCATTTTCCAGCAATAGCCAAAGGATTTGCCTGCAAGATATTTTAACATCCGTTTTTACAGTGTGCAGTTATGGAACTGGTTTCACCTCATTTTTGTTCTTAATAATTTGGCCAGCTTTCTAGACTCTGCATACACGCTGTGTTTTTAATTTTTTTCCACTGCCATGTAATTACTAAAATCAGGCAGTGTCCCTGACTGTCTCCAATGAGTGAATACATTTTGTTTGACTAGTTGACTACACTTGTGAAATACCATAGAAGAACAATTTTTGATTTACTTTAATGTATTATGTGTATGTATTTAATTATGTATGTATGTATGTATGTATGTATGTATGTATGTATGTATAAATGTTTTTATTCAACTTAAACAGCTCTTTTTTGGCCTCTTAACCAAGACATGGCGTTATTTAAGGGATTTAAGTGGTAGCTGGAAGCCCTTAAATTATGATTGGATGGCCTGTATATTTTATTTCTTTTAAGTGTATTATCTATCAAAATCCAAAATGTTTATATAGAAGTACAATTTCGGTAAGTTGTCTTCCAACCTTTTGCGTCCCTTTGTGGCCTCCTTTTTGAGATCCACTGGTCTATGCACTCTTTAATTCGGATATCCTCTAGCTTTTCTGCAGTAGACACTACCATGGCACTACCGTCTCACTGCTGCATTGAGAATGCTCCCGCATCTGCATAACATCCGATCAATAGCATCCTGTGGTCAGAAACTAACCAATAGCGGGTGAGGGTAGACCCCTTAAAGTGAGTAGACTTCCAGAGAGTACTTTTTTTTAATCCAGTGAATGAGTGTTCATTATTGTGCTCTGAAACAACCTTCTGAATGATCTCTGTTGAGGTTTTTCAGGGGGGCCAAGAGGATAACTAGAAGCTGAAGGTGAAGTTAAGTGGAGCTGCAGGCTTTTTCATGTCCGAAAATGAAATGAAACTAAGCTCTGTCATCTTGCAAACATAACCTAAGGCTCTGTCATCACAGATGGAGACGTCACAACAGAATTCTGTTTGAGGAGCAATCCAGTTTGGAAATACCCAGAGATATAACTGGTAACGGAGAAAACATTTCGCTCTCTCTTCTTCTAGTTGCTGTAATAGCTGATTGTTAGATTATGAGTGAGCAAGGCTCGATCAAAACAGCGAGCTGCTACGGTATCACAGTTCGTGCGCTGTCTTTGCCTTCGGCGTGCCTGTTATGATTGCGCCATTAACTCTTTTAGCTAATGTTTCATTGAAGAGCACTGACTGCCACTGAAAAGTGAGGAACAAAATGAGCAAGCATCGTTCAGTGAGGCGGAAAGTGAAACTGGGTGGCATTTTTGAGGAGGTTGTTATTCTACAGAGTTTTCCTGTATTGATTCTCCTTGAATGCCTGGCTAGAGAGATAGGCTTTTAAGGCAGTGTGGTTAGTATACTTCAGAAAGGGAAAACTGGAAGCATGTCAGTAATACATTTATTACTTTGTAGCATAAAACATTTGTCCCAGCCTGCAGCTTTAAGCTGTAAAATGTCAGATCATCGAGCTACTGCTCTTCACATAGCGTTGTAGTAGCGCTCTCAGCTGGAGCTGCGCTTCAACACTTTATTACCAAAAACCAACATCAAGAAGCTCGATTATATTGTCGCAATGAAAACCCTTTAACTTTTGTTTTTATGTCTGTTTTTGTTTTTACCCCCATTTGAAAGCACCAGCTGCCCTTTACATCATGTTTTATGATGAATGGACCACTAGAAATTGATCAAAATGGCTTTCGCAAGACCTTACTTTACATTAGAAGACCCATTTCCTATGTTTTTCCTGTTTTTTTTTTTTTCATTTTAGGTATATGTATTTGGGAGACCTTATTTACCAAAAACAGTCAGAATTCATTTTACATGACCATTTTCCAACTTTTGTTCAACTCTTAGAATTTAAAATGCTGTGTTTGTTGTCTTCAAGACTAGTGATGAACATAAATCTCCAGATTTGTTTAAAAAAAACAACAAGCAGTTTTTGCAGCTTATTTTGCATATGGAGTCTGTGTGGATAGGGACATTTAGATACATTAGAGTTTAGGGTTTTTTTACTGAAAGAGTAAAGGAAAATGCAGTTTTCCATGGTATAGGCACTTTGAGTTTTTTTCCCCCTGTCTTCTGTTTTAAGGCTTTTTCCCAACTGTGAGATTCTGTACTGTACCTTCTCTGCTCGGGTAGATTTGTCCAATTTCTCTTTATTTATGATTAAAGATGAGAGAGAAAGAAGGAGAGAGAGGTTTCTCAGAATCAACAAAGCCACAGTTTACTCTCCCCATCACAATCAGAGCGGCTCAGGAGTGCACTCAGAGCAAAGCTGAACAGTAGCACTTAGTCTTTGTTGTTATGTAACTCCATGGCCTTAAAACACAGGTCCTCTCAGGACAACAGAGCAGCACTAAGCTTTGACAATCTGCTGTTATCAGAGCCTGCCGCCGAAGTACAAATCAAAGAAAAACCTGCTCCAGATACTGTAGCATTTTATTGAAAAACTCTGAAGGTCTGAAGGGCAACATGGATTACATTTAATATCGCAATATTTCCATTTAATATTTTCTTTTTTGAAATTCATCCCAGTGTTGCTCTATTATATGGACATTAATATTACTGTTACTTTGCATTAAAGGAATATCTCATGAACCAAACAGCTGCTTTGTTCCATTTTCTTACCTTAAAATTACAACCAAGTGAACTTGTACACAATACTGAAACTGTTAAACCGACACAAACCATATTTCCACAAACCATATTTATTTAGTTGTTATATTTCTGTATGACTGCTCTTTTCAAACAGTATGAATTCCCCAGTAAATGGCTTACAGTATAGTTACTGTATGTTTTTTCTTATTTATCAGCATTACATAATTCTATAAATTTATATAGATACAAGTATATTGGTACAGACACTATAACTCCCAGTATATCACAATCTTTTTTTTTGTTTCGCTCCACAAACGTGACTGCGTTTAAAAACAGGCTTCTTGCTCCTCTTTCTTTCCTTTAATTTGGCTCTCTTGTAGTCGCTGCTGTACCTGTGCTCCACTCATATTCCTCCAACTCTCTCCAGCACACACAAAGAGAAAGAAGGCTGATGAATTATTCACCACCACTTTAACGTCTGTGCTGCTTCTCACGCGCCTCTTTCCCCCGGTTTCGTTTGCTTACTACGAGGGAACAATTGGGGCAGTAGCTCATTAATCAAACAAAGAGCTCGCACTGAGAGAGCAGGCTGCAGCAAATGGAAAAGGTGAAGGTGAGCAGAGTACAGCTCTGACACTCGTAAACTCTTATCCAGCTTTATTAGAGAGCATGAAGCTCAGGAGGAGCGACAACTGGAATCTGTTTTGTTTGAAACTTGTCCTCGTTTCCAAAAACTAGGAATTAAGAGTGATTTTTAAGAGATGACTTGAATGGTAATCATAAAATAGCAACAACAATAGATAATAATAATGATAATAATAGTAATAGTAGTAATAAAAATAACAATGATAATAAAATAAGGAATTGGCGAGACCAAGCACGTAGTACGTAGTGTTCCCTACTGGGTGCTCCGGTCATGATCAGGATGGGTCCAAACAAGATTTGTTTGGAATAAAACTTGAGAAAAAATGAGCCAAATTGGGTTTTAATGAGCGTTTCCAAGATACTGAAATGATCTGTAGTTTGTTTTTTTTTTAATTTATTTATTTATTTATTTATTTATTTATTTATTTGAGCTGCTTTAAATGGTTTGCCCCCCCCCCCAGCTCAGCGATGCTGGTTTTCTAGCTGCTTTAGGTCCACGCATGATCTCCCCACATTAAAGTGGTGCTGGCCTGTTGAGTTGATTGGACTGTATGAATTTCTGAGGTTCACCTTTCAGGAGTTTGTTCTTCGACTGAAAATGGTTTGTATAATGTTAAGCTATCCAGCTTCACCCTATTTAACCTTGCTACATCTCCACAGATCTGGGAGAGGGAGGACTTTTCAAGGTTAAACTGAAGATGGAATGAGTCTTACTGCTTCCGCTGCTCTGCTAGGTTTGGCATTCTGTTGGGTCATACGGGCCTTTAGTGTCAGAATGGAAAACAGTTTCTTCCCTCAGGCCATCAGACTCTTCAATCAGATCTGAACCAAAATACGTTTCCACACACAAACACACTTCTGAACTGAACTGCCTCCTTCTCCTAAACACAATGCATATCCACACTTAACTGTTACACTAAAAACAAAAACCTACACCACAACTATCACTGTAAATACCCTTTATTTATTATATACTGCCTATTCTCTGTTTTGTTGCTGTATTGATGGCTATTTTTGTACACATAATTATTCTGCTGCTATAATGCAGTCACCACTTTTGTTGACTGTACTGTATGTTGTCTTTTTCTGTAATATAATATTGTTGCTCTTGTGTTTTCCTGCACTCTATCTCTTTTTGCACGCTGTGTAGTCCTGTCCTGCCTTCACTTATGTAGCCTTGTGTTGTACCCTGGCCCTAAAGGAATACTGTTTTATACACTGTGTACTGTGCATATGCTTGAAATGACAAACACCTTCTTGGTTTAAAATATCGTTCTATTGCTGAGAATGTAAAGTCTATATACATTACTGTAATTGTGTAGGAGGTAGTGAAATGCTGAAAACACAGAATTGATAATGTAACCATATGTGGAAGAACATAATTGTTTCTGATGTTTGCGACGTAGTTGTGACCCTATGCTTGCTTGTGTTTCCAGTACAGGATTGGTCAGCTGTACATGATCAGCAAGCACAGCCATGAGCAGAGTGAGCGAGGCGAGGGAGTGGAGGTGGTGCAGAACGAGCCGTTTGAGGACCCCATCCACGGGCATGGCCAGTTCACTGAGAAACGTGTCTATCTCAACAAGTGAGTTCTGTTATAACACATTAATACAAATCCATAGGGCCGTCCCCTTTAAGTCAACAAGTCAACTAATCGACTCGTCATACAGTTTGTGCTGTTTTTTACTCAGAATTCTGTAAATAAGCAAATGGTTTTTATTTATATATAGTGTAGTACTTTAGAATCAGAATCGTGTTTATTGGCAAGGAATTTGATTCTGGTCTATTGTAACGATACAATGAAACAATATACTGAACAATATAATATACAGTAATATACACAATATGAATATGCGTTATAGATATGTGTTTATAAATGTAAAGATAAATATTATATGCATATACATATTTGTACATATAATATGTTTATACTGTCTATAAATATATATATCACAAAGTATACATATTTATTTAATAACATTTATTTACTTATTTAATTTTTTGCAGGTTAACAATATGTACAAATGTAGATATTGTTGTCCCAATAGTTTTTTGCCCTCTAGTTCATTTTAATGTTGTGTATCTGTACCGATCTGTCCTTTGTGTTTTTCATTTAGGCGTGGGAATCTGCTGATTAGTATTTCAGTGATGTAACGTTCGGCTACCCTAAACAACTGTTCAGTGTATTATTATTGTTAGGAGTATTTTTTCAAATCACTCAATTGGAATCAGAAGTGGTTCTTCTATGGCATCACTCCAAAGAATCATTTTTGGCACCTTTATTTTTAAAGTGAAATTTGGACCATGTCGCTAATGAGTCTATTCATAAGTTTAAGCATGGTTTTTTATTAAATAAACTGTCCAAGCAATATATAGCATTCTAAATACATAAATAGTGAAGCGAAATCTTATTTTTAAGGTAGAAGCTAATGTCAATTAGAGAAGCTCCTGGTTTTCTCATATTACCAGTTCGGTTTGAAAAATCCTGGGCACTACTCTTCATTTTTTGCTTTTGTTGACGTCGGACGGTCTTATTTGTTGATCAGGGAACTGGGGCTATTAGTGGGGTTAGACTGGACCAGCAAACTGACTTAAGAAATGGCATCATCTGCATCATCTGCCTCATTGCGTTGGGGGTCCTGTGTGAGTAACACTCACAAAGATCCCCTCCTTGATTAATGTGCTCCTTCTCAACCTCATGCTGGCCAACATGCTGCCTCTGCTGTGGCATTCAAGGGGTTGGCGTTCATATTTGTTAAACCATGGTGAGGGGGCACAAGGAAAAGTGGTATGGACATGTTAACGGGTAAAAGTGGCATTTGGCAGACGACTTGCAGTCATCAGTTACAGGGACAGTCCCACTGGAGCAACTGAGGCTTATGTGTCTTGCTCAAGAACACAATGGTAGAAAGTGGGTGCATATGAACATGTAACTTTGTGGTCATTGATTTCACAGGCAAGTGCTTTACCCACTAGGCTACTGCCACCCCTTCCATGTTCCCAGTAACCCCAGCGTAAATGACTCTTATGGATGCAACATCACTTATTTATTTGTTTCTTGTTTGCCTTGTGTATAGTCTGGAACAGCCCTCCAAACCGCCAGTACTATTTCTACATTGCACATACCTTCTTTGTACTTTACACTTTAGTCCAAAGGTTTAAAACTGAGCTGAAAATGTGAAGGCCTTTGTGGGCCTGAAACACATTCTTAACACATGACCTCACTAACATAGTTATTATTCATCTGCTCCTAAAGTGTCTTTGCCCGTGAACCAATAAGTCTGACTCAAGAGGAGAATTCTTAACACTCCGATCCTTTGTGGATTTCGCCAGAACGATTTCTCTGCAGCCCCAGAGATGAGGTCATTTTAACAGAGTGGCACTGGGATCTGTTTCAGCTCTCTGTGCAGAGCTTTTCTGCACTATAGCTTGTACAGAGCAGTCATTAAGGGACATAAAGTCAACTGTAGCAGAGAGAGTGGCCTCACTTATACCCCTTGCCAACTTCTGGCTGATACAGAGCCAAGAGTATGCATTTCTCTCTGTTGCATGCAGCATTTTGCCAACAGTCAGATCACCTTCAGCTCGTGACTTTCCTCAACAACCTTACACTGACTGTGAAACACAAAAGTTTAAAGCTACAGAAGTTATTATTTAGACCATATGGTATAAATGGTTAAAAAAGTGAATAAATATAATATAATACATTTACATTTACGGCATTTAGCAGACGCTTTTTCCAAAGCAACTTCCATTCCCCAACTACAGGGGACGGTCTCCCTGGAGCAACTTGGGTTTGAGGGTCTTGCTCAGGAACCCAGTGGTGGTGTGCTGAAGGTAGGATTCAAACCCATGAACTCCTGGTCCAGAGGCAAGTATCCTACCCACTAGGCCACCACCACCCCTAATATTATATATAATATATAATATAATATAATATAATTGTTCTCTCTTAGGTTACCTAAGAGTTTGATGTACTGACACTGGTAAATGTTAGTACATGCAGATTTTTAGAGTGTGTCTTTCAGTCCCACATGTCACCTACCCCTAGTTAAGTAGACTTCAGGATAAAAATAACAAAATGCAAAAAGTGTAGACCCCTTTAAATGTCTTAATTTTTTTATTTTATTTTTATTTTTTTAAGTCTATGGAATTTTTTGGGCAGAAAAAAATGGTCTGGTCACTATAATTTTTTGGTAAAAAAATAGTCACACTTTTTGTAGGTAAATGTTCTTTCCTTACATTTTTTAAGTTTATGATTTAGCCTTCTTTCTTTTGTCTCATGCACCCATGAGAAACGTGAAATAGACGTTTAAAGTGTGCTGCTTATGCACCTGCTATGAAACAGATTGGGAACTTTGTAGCCTAGCCTAACTATTGTTCTCTGACTTAATTAAGGAATGAAGTTTAGTAAAATGAGATTGAGTACTGCACCTAGCAGCCAGCGGTTTTGATGTCCTGAATCGCTGTGTTTGAGCCAGCAGTGAGAAACCTGAGAGAAAGCAACTGTTTCAGCAGCTATTCAAAAACATCAAAGACTAAAACAAAGAGCTGACAAAGTGAACTAGTGTGCTGTGATGGACGGCTGAGCATGAAAGGACAGTGTTTTATCCTCCTGCCTCCCACCAGAGCTACTGCTGTTTTGGCCACAGAAAAAGCTCTGTCTCTAAAGCTAGAGAAGACTGGTGGGGGGTTGGTGGTTCCAGCGTGAGTTTTCAGCCCACACTCAGTACGGGAGTTCTCCCTCAACTCAGCTGTGATCACGGGCTCCCTGTGCAGTTTAACTGAGATAAGTGAGGACATGGCCACAGATCCAAACAGCTCCTGAGATACAGAAACACTACTGGCCTGTGCACTCTGTTGGCGCCGGATGTACACTGTATGGACAAAAGTATTGGGACACCGGACCCTTGAACAAATAGGGACTTTAATGACATTGCATTCAAATACATAGACTTTGATATGGAGTTGCTCCCCCCTTTGCAGCTGTAACAGCTTTCACTCTTCTTGGAAGGCTTTCCACAAGTTGTTGGAGTGTTTCTGTGGGAATTTGTGCCCATTCATTCTGTAGAACATTCATAAGGTCAGGCACTTATGTTGGACGAGAAGGCCTGGCTCACAATCTCCGTTCCAGTTCATCCCAAAGGTGTTGGATGGGGTTGAGATCAGGACTCTGTACGAGTCAGTCAAGTTCTTCCACACTGAACTCATCCACCCATGTCTTTATGGACCTTGCTTTGTGCACTGGGGCACAGTCACGCTGGAATAGAAAAAGGTTCTTCCCCAAACTGCGTCCACGAAGTTGGAAGCATGGCGTTGTCCAGAATGTCTTGGAATGCTGAAATATTGAGATTGCCCTTCACTGGATGTAAGGGGCCTAGCCCAAACCCTGATAAACAGGTGTGTCCCAATACTTTTGTCCAGATAGTGTAAGTATATGATATGAGAAAGTACAGGGGGTCCTCGAGTTATGACTCAGATCCGTTCCTTCGACAGTGATGTAACCCGAATTTTGGTGTTAGTCGAAACACAACCTAGCCTCAGTCACTTACCTCTCCTAACACAGTTGTAAAATCATTAAAACACAACTAAGCCACAGAAAAAGGAGAGCATTGTAAACTCAAAATTTTGTATATTGAGACTGTTGAGGACCCCCTGTTTATGAGAAAATGGGACATCATCCAGCCACAAGATATACTCAGAAATCATTAAATCTCTATCCGACTTTTGCTGTATCTCAATAGGTGGAAATGTGTAAATGCATAAATGACATCCATCAAAAGTGAACAGTATGTTTTGACATTTTAAGTTTGCATACTATGCTAAACTCGTTTATTTTAAATGTGATATTCCAAGATATGCATGCTTTAATGTGCCAAGATATTAAAGCGCCCTCATTAAATGTTCTTTACAAATGACCAGTTAAGTTTTCTGATTCTGATCTTAAAAAAAAAAAAGCAATGCTCAATACAACAGCAGTCCCGAGTTAGAACAAAAAAACAATGCACATACTCCTTTTTATTTTTGTCATATTTGTCTACGTGAGTAAGGCTGTTTGAAAATACACAGTTTGTGCTCTGATGTATTTAATTTTAAAGTACTAACACTCAGAAGTAATTAATTGAATGTGACATTGTCAATATATAGTACCAGTCAAAAGTTTGGACACTCCCTCTCATTCAATAGTTTTTCTTTACTTTTTTATTTTCTACATTGTAAATGAATGCTGACAACCTCCAAACTATGAAGGAACACATGGAATTATGTAGAAAACAAAAAAGTGTTAAACAAACCAGAATAGGTTTTACATTTAGATTCTTCAAAGTAGCCACCTTTTGCTTTGATGACACACTCTTGGCATTCTCAGCCCCTCTGGGAACTCCTTCAAGACTGTTGGAAATCATTCCCTGTGACTACCTCATGAAGCTGATTGAGAGAATGCCAAGAGTATACAATGCTGTCATCAAAGCAAAAGGTGGCTACTTTGAACTTTAACACTTTATTGTTTGCTACAGAATTCCATATGTGTTCCTTAGTAGTTTGGATGTCTTCAGTATTAATCTACAATGTATAAAATAAAAAAATGTTTTGGTGTCCAAACCTATACTGGTACTGTGTGTATATATATATATATATTCTGTGACAAAAATTAATGACTGGAAGATGTTTGCACCGCTGAGGTTTTCACCGCAGAAAGATACTGGTTAACAGGGCGTAAAACTGGCGTCTACCTGTGAATAAATAAAAAGGTCACCTTTTCTGAATTCATTCGAGCATTGTTGGTCATTAACTAAATAATGTGCTATGTCTCTCAGTCAACTGGACATTTAGCACAATGAGTAATGAAGAGGTATATTATTTTGGTATAACAGTATTCAAATACAATTAAAATTACTGACCACTTACTTGGTTCATGCTATTTAGATTATCTTGATAGTGCATCATAACAAAGACAGTGATTTGACCAAAACAGGTATGTAATTCTACTATAGTAGAATATAGTTAATAAATCAGTTGGACTTTCAGTAAATCTCCATGCAATTTAACATGATTCTGTGATCACATTGTATGTGATTCTGTGTTAATACAAGAAAGGGAAATGCAGTTTGTGTTTTTACTTGTGCACGATGCATAAGATGGACATTTAGGCTCAGGTACTAATTTCTTTCAGAGCCCGTACACGTTTTTTCATGAACTCCCTCACCTAGCCTCTTCTCCCTCAGCCCTGTCTTTCACTATTTTTCTGTTTGCACTCTGAGTATTTTGTATTGTATGCACCACAGTAGTCTTGTGGTGTTCTGTTTTTGTTTTTGTGTTGCACCGTGGCCCTGGAGGAGCTCTGTTGCATTTCACTGTGTACTGTGTGCATGTGATTAAAATGACAATAAAACTGACTTGACTTGGCTTGAACGCATCCAATTGAAATCTGGCACCCAAGGCTTAGTGCGTGGCCTTCAGTGTACAACTCACAACCCACTCACCCCAGGGCTTGTCCAGGATATACATGTAGCCCTTCTCCACCAACACAGCTCTGGTGCACAGTTTGTTCAACGTACTTCCCAGATAGCACACATCCATTGAAATGACACTGGTTCCATATCAGACAAAAAGGATCTTCAATGTTGATCCAGCATTTATCTTGCTCGTTGAGAAGGCCATCTATTCAAAGTTGAAAAATCAACCATTTGTGGATGGATTCAACAAGGATTAAAGTTTCTATGTTGGATATCTTCGGTAATATCAATTTTGATTCAGTGTTTTCAGTGTTGAAAAAGTCATCTTATATCAATGTTGAATTAAGGTTTTGTTATCATCGAATGTTCAGTATTGAAAATCTGTTTCAACATTGATAATTCAATAGTTTCAACGTTGATAATTCAACACTGACCATAAATCAGTGCATTTAACCATAATTCAATGTTGAATCAATAACATGGTGCTATTTGGGTTCCTACTACTCCATACTTCACCATACTTCTGCTTCTACTTCAGGCTCAGGAAAATCCATAACCTGTTCATCTGTTGTGCTCATGCTCGATAAAACTGCTCAAAATTCTGTCCCATCCCCATGTAACAATGGTTAATTTGTAACTTAATTTTGCAGTGGTATTATTTAATACTTAACTTAAGTGTTTCTGCTGTCTGAGTTGACAAATACAGGATTGTCTTTTTTAGCATTTCAGCTGATATCAGTTAGTAAAGCACAACACTTTTGAAGTATGTTTATTTTTTTAGTTATATCAGTTGATAATATCAATTTTGTCTCCTTAAAACCAATATCGTCCTCAAAACTTTGACACCAGTCAGGCCATCGCTCCCTCTGCTTTCTGGTCATGTACACCATGCCTGGAATAACAGCAATTATTGAGCCCAGGTCTCCTTCCTCCAGGGACTTTGATTGCCTTGTTCCCCTGAGTAACAGAGAGGGCTAACAGAAGCCTGTGTTGCAGGGTTCAGGATGTTCAGACTGCACTGCTTTTTGCTGAGCAATTTGCAAGTGTCTAAGGCTTTTTGCTCTAGGAAAGTCAAGTGCAACAGTAACAGCAAAATAGTTTCTGGTTGCACTCGGGAGGAGCTGAAGCCATGCTCAACTCAGAATTGTACTAAGATATGTAAAAAAGAATGTCCAAAAGTTTGTAGACACCTGCTCAGTCAGTGTTTATTCTGAAATCAAGGTTATTAAAAGAGAGCTTGTCCTTCTTCGCTGCAGTAACAGACTCTACTCTTATAGGAAGGTTTTAGACTAGATGTTGGCACATTGCTGTGGGGGGTTGACTGCATTCAGCTACATTAGTAAGGTCAGGTTCTGGGTCATAACTACCTCTGTAGCGTGTCTCAGGGATATTAAATAAAACATCATCGCTCCAGAGATCACAGCTTAATGCTGGGGAGCTTTGGACCCTATTAGGTGATGCTTGGCATTGGAAGTGGTGGTCATAGGTTCATGTGTGGCTGCTCCAGAGAGTCACATTCTATTGGCTGTGGTTTCCAATGGAGATCAAACAAGCTGTGTGTGTTCAGTTGAATGCCTCTATCAGCAATGCTTACATCTTGAAGCAGCTGAATTTACCAATTAGGACTTCTATTTGTAGACATATAATGCATTATCCAGCACTAAGACCGAAGAGGCAATTAAACTGTGCTCCAGACACAAATGCTTTTAATTATTTATTGTAGCTGCTGTTGTGAGCTTGGACAGGCTTTACAGAATTGGGAATTTTTCATGACAAAATACGGCGATTTAGTGTACAATATGAATTTCTCATTATATATGTTTTGAATGTGTGTGAATGGTCTCAGTGTAAGGATAAAGCAAGTCATGTAATTGAATGTATGCTAGTTTAGTGACAAATTTGTTGTTTCTAACATGCATACTTACGATTAGCTTCACCAGCTTAGTTCATCTCAGTAACCACTATTTAGCAAATCTGAGCTCCAATCTGAATTCATTAAGTCTACCAATGTTTTGTAGCTTGTCCTACCTCATTAAATAAAAGTGGCCTCTTATAGTCACGTGTGAACACAATACACCACAGCACACCACACAGAGTGGATAACATGAAATTCTTTCTCTGCATTTAACCCGTTCACCAAGTGAAGCAGTGGGCAGCCAGCGTTGCAGCACCCAGGGAGCAGTGTGTGGGGACGATACCTTCCTCGAGGGTAATTCAGTGGTGCCACTAGCAGTCCTGGGATTTGAACCCACAACCTTCTGATTGCAGGGACAACTCCCTAACCACCCGGCCACCAGCCGCCCCATTAAAGTTTCTCCAAAGGAACAAATTTGCAGGCAGAAAAACCCTGGATAGGTTTACTACCAACAGTTCTTCCTTAGCACCAGGACAGAAGAGGTACTTTGTGGCATGTGAAGTATTTTGCTCCAGTGCCTAAATTCCGGCGCCTTCATCAGTGGATTAGTTAAATTCCTTCTTATGTTCCTAATCCTTTTTTTAACTGCTGGTAGACTACAACTGGGCCAGGCATGGTGCTCATCATCATTGCTCTGACTGATATTGGGCTAACTGGATAAGAAGATCTGTGGTGGAGGGATGAAAGGCATGCAGATTTGGTGGAACAGAAGAACATATGCAAATTGAGAGACAGAGGGAACTTGGGAGAAAACAAAAGAAAGGCTGTGAGATGAAAAGAGAGACGGAGGAGAGGGTGACTGCAGCCCGGAGAAGTGCGTGGGAAAAGAGACGGATAAGGTCGGCCTTGTATAAGGCAGGGTTTAATTTGAGCTTTGGCACTGAGGAGCTATACCTGCATTTACGCCCACCGGCCACCTGTGTGTGTGTGTGTGTGTGTGTGTGTGTCTGTGTGTGTGTGTGAGAGAGAGAGAGAGAGAGGCAGATGGAGGCAGAGAGAGGCACGAGACAAACAAAAATCCACTAATGTTCACTCCACTATCAGTTCAGTATATGACCTTTATGTAAAATGTACAAAATACATGTTTTAATGGAAGTGTGACGAAGAAGGAATCAATGGCAATAATACAATGCTAGAACTCATTCCCCCAACAAAGTGTGAGATAATCACTGCAAGCAATATAATTGATGCAGTGTGTCTCCCCTGGAATGATACCGAACATACAGTAAGTATGGGTTTATTTACCAGCTGCCTGTCTGCGATCATGTGTACTTCTACAGTGCAGCATCATTACTTGTAAAGTTGTATTCTAAACTTTGGATGCACCTGTGCAGAACTTCTGTGTACAATCAAATACACATTTCAAATACTGAAGGGGGGAAAACATCAAGTCTGACTTGTGCAGAAGTCCAAGAGACCACAACTGGTTTCATTCTCTCTAGTTTCACTCTTTGGTGAGAAGGATGGCCTTCCCTGTCCCTGCATCACTCAGTGCGGTCCTAGCCAGCAGGGACGTCTGCTAGCTGAAGTAGCAGATTTGGCAGTCAGCGCTGTCCTCTGATCATGCTGAGCTGTCCAATAATGTTGGATTAGTGGCATTTCGAAAGGATGCGGTGACTGGCAGCATGTGACTCAAAGGAAACACATGCTAGCCTTCACCCTCCCAGTGCTGGTGGTGATGGGGGGAGTCTGAGTTTGTAGGTGGAATTGCGGACGCCTAAATTTGGCGCCTTGGACAAATCGAACAAAAAGTAAATTAACAAAATGTAATCTGACCAGGGAAGTTCAAAATATTACTGTCTCTAGAAACCCTTGTATCTCAGAAATAGTAACTTTCATAAGACAAGGAAAATTATTCTCAGTGTATAATGTATGTAAATGTAATGTAACCATTTCTGTTGATTTGTTCATCATGAAATATTCTCAGAATGTGAGTATGAATAGCAGCTGGCATTTTCTAATGCTGTTTAAAAAAAAAAGAAAGAAAGAAAAAAAAAACAACCAACAAAATGGAGGTACAACGGTCCACAAATGAATGGCCTTGTCTCTGTCTCATCGCAAAGATATTTGTCTCTGTTTTGTTTTGGGGTAGAGCTATTTTATTTTCATTTTTTCTTAATGTATTTATTTTTCTTCAGTTTTCTGTGAGAGCACAGCTGTGAGAAGTGAGCTGAAGCCAGTTTTTTAATCAGCTAATTAATTTACTATTCATTTGTTTTAATTATTTTTAAAACCGGTCTTGCTATTGACTCTGACTCGTAAAATAATGAGAATGAATTTTGAGATGTTGAGGACAGCAGCAGTATATGCAGGGATTGAAAGGACGAAATCACCGACAGTAATAAATCAATACTATAACTCATTTCCTCAATGTAATATGAACTAAAGATGGCAAGTAATACGACTGATGCACAATTGAAGCATTTCATCTCTCCTGGAATTACACTGGAAATAAGTGCAGGTTTATTCAGATCCTGTTTTATGACTGATTTGCATCTTTATAGGCTGTTACATTATCTGTGCTGTGTGCCCATCCAGTGCACCATCACAGGTGTGTAAAATTATGAAGTCATGGAATATGAGCAGCCGGCTTGAATGTTTTCTTGCTCATGCTGGCTAGAACATTGGTCGCCTTGCCCCGAGCCTGAAATCGATCCTACTGCTTCCTCTGTATTCAGAACACAGCAGGGGTGGAGAGTGAGAGGGGTACACGGGGGGCGAACTGACACAATATCCAGTTGCCGAAATCATCTGGATGTAAATTTCCTTCTTCATCACCCTACTTTATGACTGAGCCCCACCGCGGTCCCCACCAAACTCCTGTCACCCAGGCCATGCTGGAATTAATTGTCCTATATTAAACCTGAGAAGACTATTTGATTGGTTAGAGGAGTATAAGAGGTGTGAGCTGCTGCCTCAGGCTTTGGTGGTGCAAGGACATTTCTTTGTGTCTGTGTATTCAGTTATACAGTGCATTGCAAAAGTATTCACTCCCCCCCCTTTGGCATTCTTATTCCAACCTTATTACAATCTGGAATTTAAAAGGAGTTTTGGGTGGTTTGTATCTGTTAATTTACACAACACAGCGACCACTTTGCAGATGCAAATTAATTGTTTTATTGTGTAACAAAAAAGAATACTGAGATTTGACACTTAGATTGCTCAAAGGTGGATCTTATTTAACTGTAGAAGTGGCTCTTGAAGGTAGTGGTTGGGGCTTTAAAGCAAAGGGCGTGAAAATATATGCACACATCTCTTTTTAGTTTTACATTTTTTTAGGTTTGTTTATGTGGACTATTTAGTTTAAATTTCAGTTCATTTATATAGCACATTATCATGCACAAAAGGTCATTCATTGTGCCTTACAGAAATAGAAAACAAAATCAAATAGAATAAATAGAACAAAATAACGAAAGGGATGAAAAGAATACATAGGAAATCAATTTTTAAAACAATTCAAAGGGCAACAGAAGTGCAAATGTTTAAAAGAAGGCAGAGCAGAGGATGAGAATAGTGTTAGATGTGTTGTAAACAAACATTACATACAGCTTGGGACGATGAAGCATACTTTTGAAACTGAGATAAAATTGTGATCTTTTTCTCAAAAAAGAGAGAGAGAGTGATTTGATTCAAATATCACTTTTATTAACAGAAGGGAGTTTGTAAACCAGCAGAAATAAGTAGTTTTGTGTTTTGGCCTTGAGCAGACAAACCATGAGCACACCAGACACACTTACAAAATACTTTCTCTTGTAAGGTTTTCACTCATCAGTTATGAAGGGTATAAAACATTGTGGGAATGCTCTTCTTTAATGCTCATTCTGCACCACTTCTGGTATAATACAGTTAGGAGTAGCAGTGCGTTCAAGCGTCTTCAAACTATGGTATTTTCGCAGAGCCACATTTCACGTATATGGAACAAATAAGTGTTCAGGGTGCGTATCGATATACAGTGTGGAAACCAAACTTATCAGATCGGTCAATAAATTTGATTGTTTTTAATAACTTCTGTAATGAATAACTTGAATGTACTTGAAGTGTAAATTGTGCAACTATTGTGGTTCCGTAAACACAAATTGAATCAGACCTGGCATCAGCCGATTCATCGTTATTTGAAGGACTCATAATAAAACAGAGGTAGAAAATTCCTCATGGCTCTTTCAGCCTAAGAATATACACCTGTAGTTCCAAATCTAAAACAGTCTAGAGCACATGATTGGCCATGTACTTATTTGCAACAAATGTATAATGAGTGGGAAATGCAGACGACTTACAAAACTGCTCATTTATTCTGTTAAATTCAGTATTCTGGTCATCTGGCAATGCTGGTAGTATTGCTTAAATTTAGCTTGGCAATAGGTGTTTTCCCTTTAAAGAAAGAAAGAAAGAAAGAAAAGAACCCACTAATGTTAGGAAAATACACATGAAGTGGTTGGAGGCATCAAGGTCAAACCTGAAACCAAACCTGTGTTCTTCTGATTAGCTCACAGAATATCAATAAACTTTTTAAAATGGCAACATCTTGTTTGTTTGCATTTATTCTAAAGTTAATGTGTGTTTTGCTGGCAGAAAGACACTCACTTCTGAGATAAATGGCAACAAACAATTTGCTTTAGGTGCCTTAGACTTTCGCACTGCACTGTACACCTCAAAGCAGTTGTTCTCAATTTGGCTGTAAGGGACCTCTAGATGGTCCAGATTTTTTGCTCCATCCTAAAAGGTGTCCTAGCACATATTGATTAAAGGAACATGTCGACTGCCTGGGGGTCTCTGAGGACTGGTTTGATAACTGCTAGCAATGTGAGACAGCTAGCAATGTCTTTAGAGTTTGTGCTCACTGCACTTCCAATATGACTTATAGTATCAACTTGTTTTTAATGCTAAGACATATTGCTTATTTGTACTGATATTAATCAAAGTAAGGTGTGTTTCCATTTTCCATTATGGTTAGTGTTTCCATTACACTGGTCAACACTGAAATTGTTACTGACTTAAAAAGGTCCTAATCTGTAGTATTTTGGTGTGCTGAACACGAATATGACCATGAAAATTTTTTTATTGGCTCTCGTTTTGAAGGTATTTCATATAGTTCATTTTCTATGTTTCACCATATGTGTTTATCCAGTAAGACTGTTACAACATCCTAAATAAGCCTAGAATTATGTAGTATTGCATCACATTGCACCATACCATCATGCACACATCATCCAGAGTTTATTACATCATTTTCTGATGCAATGCAGTACTTCTGATGCAATCAAGATATCGCAACAATGGAACAAAGATACCAGGGAAAATGGTCCACTACCATGCAGGCTGACTGCTGCTGGACACCAGAGATGCTCCAGAACAGCCGTACAAGAGACAGGCAAAGAAAGCTAAGAAGTCGTCCATTACTTGATTTTTTTACAGGTATGAACCGTAGGCCTGTTACTATTGGCACGCATTTCGTCATGTAAACAATAATTATTGCAGATTACAAAAAAGCCAGAGCCTATTTTGCATTTTGACTGTCATATTTGTGTTGAGCACATACGAATTGATGAGAAATGACTGATTTTATTTCAGTAACATGACTTTTGTAAAACAAATTTGTTGACCAGTGTAATCTATAGGACGTGTACTAACGCAGGTATCAAATAGGAGGTTGTGTTATGTTTCCAATCCGCAAATTGAGGTGAACAGTGCACACATGTATGGCAGTAACATGTTCAGTTTTGTGAGAAGCTTATTCCATTCAAGCATGAAAGAGAAAATGAAATACTTGGTACTTAAGTGGTACTGCCTGGTAAAAACGATACTAAAGTGCGCAGTAGATAATGGACTGGTGTGTGTGCTTCATGAAGTTGCTTCTTGAGTAAAAACAGCATTTCCAGTGCAGTATGCGACTCTCCTGGGTGGAAAAATATATTGGAAATCTTTATCATTTGCGGACTGGACATCACGACGCATGTTTCTCTGCCGTGTAATGAGATGGGCTCTGACAACAAGCAGGAAAACGACGTCGGTGCTGAAATGAAAGATACCTAAGGACACATTATCAGAGGTGGAGCGAAAAAAAGATCTTCTAGCAGATCCACTAAAAGAGATGTATGTTCTGTCTTTGTCCCTCAGGAAAGAAAAAAAAGCACGTAATGTTATTAAAATTTCAAGATGGGCCGTATTTCATTCTGAAATGCCAGGAGAGCCTATTGTCCAAATAACGTTGTGTAGATCTGGCGGATGGAGTACAGATAATGTCGCTCTTTTCAAGGCTCGGGTTTTGTAAATGCAACGGCAAGAGAACGGGGTGCATAGGGAATGGATGCATTGTGCCTCTGTCCTCCCTGATAGACAGAACAATATGAAAGGAAGAGTGGTTGCATAAGCCATCTCAGTCGGGCTGCTATAATGCAGTTTCTAGGGCCACCATGGAGAGGTAATTCTTTTTGATATCTGTAGACACTTTCAAAGACCCCCTGCAGGGCTGTGAGCTTCATTTTAGGTTGTCGGATTTATGCTAAAGTGGACAATTAAGAGGCTAAAAGGACAATTTTGAAACAGATAAAGTTGGGTAGATATTGAGCTGGACTGGGATGAGGCTTGAGCGTTTGAGGCTGAGCTAAAACTAAAGCTGACCAGTTCGATTATGAAACAAACTCGTTTTCTTCTTTATGGTGTTTTAGCAAACTTCAACTAGTGCATCTTCACACAGGAACATTCTAACCCTTAGAACATGAGCAGCATGGATTTAACAGCAAAAACTATCCCTTGTGTTGTTTGTAAGTTTGTGTCGGTGCTCGAGGTGTCAGACGTCATGCTGAGCTCTGGTTCTACGTGACACAGGAACACCGAACAAATTTACTGTGGTTTAAAACCATAAGAACCGTAATAATAATGATAACCACCACTGGGATTGTAAAAATGGCATCACACTCGGAAGAACATAAAGAACAAAATAAACAAATTTCTTTTGTTTTAGGTCTTGGAAACAAACGAGTAAAACACAAAATCTTTTAATCCAAGAGAACTTTCAGGATAGTCTCCGCCCACAAGTGGGTGGGGAAAACCCGCAGAGGGTGGGGCTCCGGGGAGCAGCCGAGTGGCGGTGCGCCGAGAAAGAGCAGCAAACGGCGAGAATATAGGAGAACAAACACCGGTTCTAGACTGTTTTACACCGGTTATACTTACTGAAATCAGAGTTTACTGATACACTCTGAGTTCTGAGGGTAAACACCGGTTCTAGACTGTTTTACACCGGTTA